>OMLB01055466.1:0-54117 GCA_900302555.1 Myripristis jacobus
GACAAAAGAGTGACTACAGTGTTATTAGCTAATTTATCAATCTTAGCAGCAATCAGCCCAAATCAGTCTCTCATTATTCCCTCCTGGAGTCACAACTTTATCATGGTGGAGGGGTTTGTGTGACCCTTTGACCAAGGAGATCGGTCTCAGGTGAGGAGCCGCCGCGGTGAGTCCTGGTTGATCTATGTTCCAGCTGTTACCTATAGTGACTACTTCATGTTAGTAACCGAAAGAATGCGATTCTTTCCTCTGCAGGGTGGCTGGGCGCACACTTAGTGAGAGGGTGAGGCACTCAGACATCCAGGAGGAGCTCAGAGTGGGGCTGCTGCTCCTGCGCTTTGAAATTTGATGTGGTTTGGGCATCAGGATGCCTCCTGGGAGCCTCCCTATGGAGGTGTTCCATGCACGACCAGCTAGGAGGACACACTGGGGGATTATGTATCCCTGCTGGCCTGGGAACGCCATGGGATCCCCCAGGAGGAGCTGGTGGATGTGGCCTTGGAAAGGATCATCTGGGCTGACCTCCTCAGCCAGCTACCAGTGTGACCTGGTCCAGGATAAGTGGCAGAATATAGATGGATGGATGGATGGATGGATGGATGGATGGATGGATGGATCTGGATTAAACGTTATGTTAGAAAGTGATGAAAACAGTCATTGGAACATTATAATATTTAGTTAATGCTATTATGCTCCTACAATCCAGCATGTCAGTGCTATAGCAACGTTAAACATAGCTGCACAGGGACATTTGCTCACATTATGGAAGATGCCATTTACTGTTTTATTATGTATATTCATACTCTGGGGTATGAATAATCAAAAGACATAATGACGTCCTCCTAGAGTAATACACCTAACGTTATCTTAGCATAGTCATCTGTCCTCATTGAAAACTTTTTTCTTTTTTTTTTTATAGATGTGCAAGACGTAGTGCAGACAAGCATCGAGGTTTTATTTTTTCTTACCAGGATCAGAGAACAAATGGTTTTAGCCCAATGAGAAGTCATTATTAGTTACAAAGATCACTGCTATGATAGTGCAAGGAGTGGCTTCTTCACCAAAAAAGAAACTGCATGTTTTCAGGAATACCAATACCAATTATTTTAATCGACAGCCACACAAAGTTGAAGTTTGTCGTCACCTCAAACGTGTCACGTTTTATGTTTTGGAAATGAATGGGGAGGTAAGGTTAACCAAAGTGAGTGCATAAAGTTATAGAGACATCCCACCATTACAGGGGCTGCAGGTGACAATGACATGTGTTGACCTTTTGGAGGATAAGATCTTTCCATTTGCAGAGTTTTTTCAAAAAGGTCCCTCTCAAACATAAGTTGAACAAACTGACCCTTGGGAGTGTGCATTATTGCTCGTCTGTGGTCCGTAAAAACGTTCTGGAGTCCAGTTAGCTCTCACACATTGCAGCAGAGGGCCCGAATGTGACAGCGAGCTTGAGTGCAAGGAAAACACTCGATATAGCAGCTAGCACCTGGTGTTGCTCAGAAAGTCGCCCTTTGACAGCCATCTGTTGATTCTCATCCTCCTCTTTTAGCCATGCAGCCTACTGCTTTCCAATAATGCACTCTGCTTCCTCTATAGTGGAGTTAAATCCATGATGGCCTTTATAGCAACAGCATCCAGGAAGTCTCCAACTGAATTGCGCCGCGCCTCAAGTTTAAACTTTTCACCTAACCACCTCTGTACTTCTGCTTTGTTATTGATTGACTGGTCACAATATGGTAGTTGTTTTTAACTGGCAAGGCAGTTATTTATTTGCTGTAAGAAACGGTTTCCTAAATGCATATTGTCACTGTTTTGTGCTTTATTGTAGATTCATGTACGTTTATTTTTGATTCTGTTGCAGGAAATTGGAAAACAAATAATGATCCAAATGGACTCAAATGGATTTTAATTTGACTACCAGCAAAGCAGCATAAACCAAAGTCAGTCAAATTTTCATTTTTTGTTCTATGGAACTTAAGAGGGAGGGTGGCAGCAGATTGCTTTCGTAGTTTTCTTTTTTCATCCATGCATGTTTGGATAGCCTATTTGTTTGTTTGTTGTTGTTATTCTAGGTTGACAATATAAAAATGTAAATTCGATTCATCCTGTTGAATTTTGTTGTCCAAATTTCTTATGTAATGACCTGAGGATGCCTTCAGATTTTGCAAGATTGCAATATAACATGCAGCCGCCTGTCTAGCACACAAGGTTTTTTAACAGTGCCCTCAGCACGCTACATGTTCAAAGCTATGGTATTCAGTTAGTGACACACCAATTATGGCAACATGCTGAGGTACTTAAGAACAGGAATGAACAGCCAGTTATGTCTCCTTCTGTTTCAAAATTCATTTGTTGTGTAAAACGTATTATGACTACAACTATGACAACAAACACTGCTTCCCAATTAAAGCTACCTTCATCCATGGCAGGCACACTGAAGAGAGTAAACAACTCTAGCTAGACTGGTGTGAAAGTCTTGAATGGAGATAAATTCTTGTCTTGAACTCCACTGCCTGCAATTAACAGCTCAAAGTTAGCCATAGAAATATATGGTAAGGACCATTTGGTTAATTTCATACACTAGCAGTTGAATAATTAAGTCGCTTTGCCCCTAATGAATAGACCATATATACCACAGGAGAACATTTACATATTCATGACAATCAGTCACAAATTGATTCATTAAGAAAGAGTTTGAAAATAACATCAAACTCTGTCAAACAGCAATTCACAGCCGCCAAATGTGAGGTACAATTTCTGTAACTACCTGCATAAACAGATTATACAGAGATAACCACATTTCATTGATCTCGGTCTCTTTTATCATTGGCTTTTTCTTTGTCTGTGCTATTTTGCTGTTACGATGTAGTGAGCATATGTACCCACAAGTGGGAGGGGGTTCATTGAAAAGACACAGAGGGAAACTAGGTTAGGGAGCTGAGGGCCCAGAAGGACTCCAATGCACTCCACTCAATAAGAAAAGCCCTAAACGGATTTCTGTGAGGGAACTGCTCAGGGAGAACTGAACAGATTGACGGATACACGTTCTGCATGCTAGTGCTGGTGGAACAGCAACACCAAAAGCTTCTCATCGACAATTACAGCAGAGGGAGCAGAGAGGGAGATAAGGCCAGGGGAGACGATGCATTTCAGGAAGATATTAGGTTTGGGCAGGAGAAAAATATATCTACACAGCCTTATTCAGTCTGGTTCCGGCACAGTGTGTGGAGAAACCTTGGCAGTATTACACGGGTGTGTGCAATTCAAATCCTCTCATTGTATTTCTGCAGATTCAATACATTTCAAGGTCACTGATAGTCACCTGTAATTGATTATTACAAGCACGCAGCACCAGACTGATAAGCTCCTTTCACCATCTTAACACTGAGCCTATTTGACAAAGACTGCATTCATCTCCACTATTGACTGTCGACAAAGGAGGTTTAGCCCATTAATAGCATAGGCAAGAGCAATATGATGACCAATGTCTACGATGCAATCTTGCACCACAAACAATAGGATACACCGGTATCATTGCAGCGGCATTTTTACCCCTGAGACAACAATTCATGATACATCGACATCCCTTGCTCAATACGGCAAATCAGCCTTTGTGGCTGAATGGCACAAAGCACTTGCATGGATTTCACAGGCCAGAGCGATAATGGATTCAGTGAATCAAGGTTGTTATGAGACATATTATTGCATGCAGCATTTCATCCTGGCATCATGTAAAGAACTGATGTAGAAAGAGCCACACTTCTCCACTCCAGGTATATGCGCGACCAAAGGCAATACCAGGCGAGAGGTTGTCCAGCTTCACTGTTGAGCTGTGTAATCTGTGTCTATTGGACACAATCACTCTAGGAGAATAGGCTGTGAGATGAGCCACCTCGCAATTCAAAGGGACACAAGGCTTCAACAGCACATCACAGGTACTATCCAATGCACATGGCGAAAAATAACAGCAGCGCTTCTGGGGGGCTTTGATTAGAAATCTCTCTCTCCTCTCTCCCTTTCGCCGCTACCGTCTCGCACACGGCAGGAAGCGTGTGGCTTGGCACAACTTTTGAAGTCTCACTTGGACATGCGGCAAAGGAAGGGGTTGCAGGTGTTGATTAGACGTCAGCTTCACTTTGGGAGATAAGTTGCCGTGTGAACAGGCCATTCTTGATTTTCAAGGGCACAGGATGCATTTGAGAGACTGCCAAAGGTCCGCCTTCATGCTGCTGTTCGCACTGAAAACAACCTGTGAATTTGGGAGAAATGTTTGGCTATCATAAAGAAAAGGCAGAATGAATTGTTTTTCATCCAGGCTTTTTGAACACCTCAAATGGCAGCTCACATATTGAGAATATATAATTATTTTACTCATTCTGTCTCTCTAAAATTAAAGCATTGATTTAGAATGAGTTAAATTAAGTGTGAAATGAAGTAAATACCTATTATTGGCTGCAATATTCTTGCAACTCATTCATTCATTAATAATATAAAACTACAGCATGACAACAATATGCAGATTAATATATAACTGAAAATCACAGCTGCCAAATAAAGTTCAACTCATAAAAATATGTTTCTAATTCCTATCCAATTCTGTCCATCTATTGAGTTCCACAGAAAATGCAGAGAAAACAAGAATATTTAACATTAGCCAGGATTGGAGCTTCTATCCACAATACTCAGAGGAGTCTGTCCATGCCCAGAGAACAAGGGATTTTCATTGTAATGTTTTGAATATTAACTTGGCTGCAGGCAGTTGTACCTGGTGAAGGCCACAGAAAATAATTTGTACTGTACACGAACCTTCAAGTTGTACAATGTGTAGTGGAACTTGAGCCCAGTATCATTCAAAATGTGTTAAAACAATGTACTGATGACATGGTTGCCAGGCAACACTAACCACTTGGTTATTTATTAAATACAAAGTGTGTGTGTGTGTGTGCGTGCTGCGTGCGTGCGTGTGTGTGCTGGAGAAAGAATTTAGAAGAAAGTCTATTATTCATGGAAATTGCTGTTATGTTTCATATTTTGGCAATTCTGTTCTCTCTGGAGGAGAGAGGCCATGTGATAAAAGTGGTCTTCTTGTTATCAACATGATGCGCAGAGGGGCTGACAAAGCTCAAGGCCAGATTGAAAAGGACTTGGGCAGTGTGTGTGTGTGTGTGTGTGTGTGTGTGTCTGTGTGTTTGTGAGTACGTGTATATCATTTGTGTGAGTGTACGTGTCTATGAGTGCATATAGTTTGACTTTGGCGCAAATTGTAGCTAGTTCAAAAACACACACAGCCTTGCCAGTGATAACAATCACCTAAACAGCGCAGAGAGTCATTATCTGTTTGATACCACTCATCCATTCATCTGCAGAGTTGATTGTTACAATTGACCCCACCAAACTGAAATCAGATATAAACTGTTTCTTGCCCTATATCCCTGGTAAATTACAGCTGACTGAGTCCTTACCCACAAATCCCACTGCTGGGGGTAGCAACATTCTTAGACACCTCCCATGTCATAAGTCCCTGCATTGCAACCAATTTAGCAGAAATGTAGGTCATGATACAAACCCACCTCCCAACCCCCCCTCCAGCTCAAATCCGACTGACGTCTTTGAGGTAAAGAAGTCTCGGGCTGCACACTAATCCCCCCGGTCATACTGAGTTTCAAATTCAATCTCAGTTTTCTCATTATAGGTTTTTGGAGATACTGAGACCCCATATTGGTCAAGAGATAGTTCAGCTAATCTGATAGCGTTCTGTGTTGAGGCCAGAAGAAGCCAATGATCCCAGATCCATGGGTTAGGGTCGGGATATCAACAGCACAGAGCAGGAGGCGTAAACTCAAGAGGGAAGACAGAGGGCTAACACCAAGCATGGTGGATCTAGCTGTATTCATTGTTATTTGTCTGGATATCCAAGAAACATGTTCACAGCTTCTGAGGGGTCTTTCTATTTTGTTTTGTTTTTGTTTTTGTTTTGTTTTTTTGTGGGAAATTTGAGCTGAGAAGGCGATGGAATTTAGGGAGGCAAGAGATTGAAAAAAAAATTGCTGTTACATTGATGTACCTTAAAGCAAAAGTGTGCTGAATGTGAAATGAAAAATAACTTGCTGAAACTGGAACAGAAAATCACACAGCAAATTTAACCTATGGCTTTTGCCTTGAGGACTGAAAAAACTGTTAATGAATGACTAAAAAGTGCTCTCATGCAAATGGTACAGGCACAGCAAATACACACCCAGCCACCCACCCAAACATGTGCATGTGCACGCACACACACACACGCACACACAGACACACACACACACACACACACACACGCACGATATATTCTGTTGCAGTGTGCTTTTGTATTTGCAGCTGCCTGTGTTTCATATTACCCTGATAAAGACCTGTCCTTTCTATGTGCCTTCCCTTGACATTATGCAAGGTATGGATTTTTTTTTTCTCGTGAAATAGCCCTAAATGTTTAGGGAAAGTCAAAGTAATTGTGTGTCTGTGTGACAAGAAACTAATTCCATCTCATAACAGGCTAAAATCCTCCTCATTGGGCTGAGCAGTTGATCAATACTGTTGACATGGTAGAAAATAGGTCAGGATGTGTCTGAGTGGAAGCAGCACAGGGGAACAACATATCCACTACACCAGCGTCTTATCCAACTCTGCAGCCCTGTAACAAAATGGGCATGAAAGAGGTGTGCTTGGACAAAATCCAAGAATATGATGGTGACTAATAAAATGATGAGGGGAGAAGATCTTTGTAGACACAAATGAAACACCAAACGCACTCCTGGATAATACACTTTGTCGAGTATTAGTAATTTTCCCACATCTTCTGCACCCTGTTAATAGTTTACTTACAACCACAGCCATACACACCTGTCAGCACATACACTGACAACAGTGCAGTCACATATGTAAACACGCTCACACACTTGTGTATGCATGCATACACAAATGTACGGGAAAATGGCTTTGAAACACTAGAGCTTTTCTTGCACAGCTGTGCATTACTCAAACGCTGCATTGTAGTTGTTTAATTTCATTTGTTGTTGGACACGTGGCAAAGTCCCCAAAGTCCTTTCTTTGTAGTCTCATTTGTTTCTGTATCCTGTGACTACCAGGTTGTTGGTTGTATAAATGATTTCCCATTCCCTTTCCCTGTTCAAGCTGATTCGGAAGCTCGTCTCCAGCAGGGTTCTGACCCATTTAGGCTGTCTTTATATAAGGAAAAATTATGGGGAGTCATGATGCACATCAGTAGGATGCTCAGCTTAGGCTCACAAGCCAAATTTCTCCAAAAATAGAATGACAAGAAAAAGCATCTAGGTTTTCAGCTGGAGGTGATTTAAGTTGCGTCCCAGGTTTTAAGAAGCAGAAAGTTATGAAGAAAGCTATCACTGTGGTAATTTGGCACTGTGCTAGTGGGTACTAGACCTTAGCATGGACCTGTGTGGGCAGATGTGCTGCTCTGATTTGGCTGTAGGCTCACAGTAATAATCCAGTCTGCTGGGTAAAGAAGGAACATGGAAAGAGATCTGAGATCTCTCTGTGTCGATTATGCAGACAGTTGGAAGTAACATATAAAATGCAACAGGATTACGGTACAGCAGCAAAACATAAGTGTTCAGATTATACATACCTTTGAAAATACCTGTTGGATTTATCAAAAAAATGACTCAAGCCAGAAAAAAACATTTTGAATTTGAGGCTATGGACACAGATGTCAATTTACTTATCTTGAAAAATAGTTGATAATCATTTCCATAAAACATTTTCTAATATTTACAAACTCTAAAAGGGATTTTTCATTTACAGTATGTCTAGGCTTTAAAGGTACTTTTTTTTTTTTTACCAAAATAATTGGCCAATTACCAACTCTAAGAACTCTATATGACAACATTATGAATTTAAATTAGTAAAGTGCAAGGGATTGCATTTCTTAAAGTATCTATACCACCCCCTGCAAACAGAGACATCTGGCTGCGGACTTCATGAATTAATTATACTTATTTTCTTTGTGCACTCAGAGAAAAATGCACTTGTGATTAATAAAGAGTATTTCTCACATCAAAAGAATTATGCATCATCCGCTCATCCACTGATCTTCTCAGCCAATATTCTTCCTGAGGATCAGTGGATCCTGCATATTTTTGCTTTAAGAAAGGTACTGTCTTCCCTATAATTAAAGTCAATCTTCTCATAAATGTCCAAGTCCTCATACGAGAGACTTGACCTGTTTGTGATGTGCTGAGTGAAGTTAATATCATCAAAGTGGACTTATCCCCAGGAGGATGGCTTGCTGATTAAAGGTGGCTTTTAAGACAATCCTATGCTGACATTCACCTGTATTGGAGGCTAATGCTGTGTTTATAAGCTACCTGACTGACAGCTGGTCTTGATGAAGGGGGATCATCCACATCCACGCACACACACACGCACACACACACACACACACACACACATGCATGCACTCATATAGTGAAGCCAGTGAATTGCCAGGATAAGAATGCACCAAAAACAACAAAAACAAACCATTCTGATATTTAGTGGTACTGTGAAGTATACATATGCAGTAGAGTATTTATTTTTCTCAATGCTAGAAGTGTGTACAATAAATGTGCATGTCTGTAGGTGTGTTTATCATAACAATATAATTGGCAGACCCGTTGTGACCTCCTACAAAATATCTGTGGGGTTTATAAGAACTAGGTATTGATGGTTAATTGAATCTGCTGAACCTCTGGGTCCAAACCATGCGTGCACATTGAATAACCCTCCATGGCTGCAAGCTTGGCATGCTTAAGTGCACAGCTATGGATTAGTGGTTAGCCCAGCAGCACCCCTTGATTATGCACTTTGTGGTGACAATCTAAGCACGACTCCATTATAATTGACCTCCTGTTAAACCAAGCAAGAACGCACTTTCCCATAATGGGGCCTGTGAATAAACCTTTAGTTTCTTTACCTGATGCGTGGCCAAGTCACATGGCATTTCACTCTTCAATTACCAGACAGAGGCAGACCTCCTGCTCCCCAGACTTTATTATCACTACATGCTCTTCGACTCTCCCAAATGGCAATTATCTCACCATGTTCACAGGTGGTTCAGCATGAGTTCCATTAGTCTCTTGGTAGAATGCTGTGACATTAGCCTCTGGCCTTTAGACTTTAAGTTAGTTCCCAGGCCATAGTGCTGAAAATTGGAATGATTTTTGAAACAAATTTGGGATGAAGAAGAACCATCTCAATTCATTTTCAAAAAAAAAAAAAAGAAAGAAAGAAATGAAAAACTAAGAGGATAGAGCTCTAATGGATTATAATGTGTTTCAAGTGTGTGAGATGTTAGGCACTCCACTGTAACAGGTTAATAGCATGCAATATTTTTCCATCAACCAAATTTGCCATGAGACAAATTTAGTCTGTGTATTGATGTAAGGCTTTGTGAGTGTACACCACATAAATGCCATGTGATTAATTAGCGGTATTAAATATTGTATTAGATTATTAGAAGTATTAGATATCAACTATTATATATTATGGGTGTATTTATAATCAGTTTATTCTTAGTGAGTTATAGATGTTTGGCACACCTGAAATTTCACTAAAGGTTTACAGAACAAGTTTGATCTGGTAATCTTATTGTTTTTAATGATCAACCAAGGTGTAAAATTATTTCAATCTTTCACCTCCTCCCTTCACGAAAAAAATCATGACAAAAGGATCTAGATCCTTGGCCATCGCAGAAAGGAGGTCCCTGCGGTGTGTGTTGCTCATCTGTGTGATTGATGATATGGCCCTGCTCTCTGTGGTCTATGAGTGGGCCTCAGTGGACTAGCCCCATAGCAACCACTCAAATGTGACAAGGAGGCCAAGCTAGCAGACACCAGCCAAGGTGAGAGCAGGACAGATGGGAAGCTTCTCTCCAGAGTATCTGCCACAAAGCAGAACCACACAACCTGCTTAAGGATTCACTTTAGATTCCCCTCCCATCCAGACAGCATGGTCGCCTTTGCCTCCTCCAACAGGTCCGTTTCATTCACGTTTTGACACTGGCGCTCTTCACGCACCACGCCACACCGAGCCCCGGGTCTTCAGTGTTAATCGGTCTGGTGGATTGTGTATGCCAGGATGCTTCTGTAATCTCATGGAATTGACCATATATCACACAGAGAGTGTTACGGAAAGCAGCGGCACAGCCTCCTTCAATAACCTAGATCATGGGCTTATAATGCATCTGGACAGACAATGGTCCCCTGTGATTTGCTGTCAAACTTTACAACAATGGAGAGGGGTGCAGGCGGAACTCATGTGAGTCACCTGAGGGGGTGACAATGCACACACCACCAGTCAACCAGGCCCGACTCCTCCTCTTCACGCCTGAATGGCATCCTAAACATGGCTGGGCTGACCTTGTGAGCAGCCATAAAACACCTGGAGGAATTCTCCCCATCTAATTACATCTGCCACTGCCAGCCCTTCAGTGGAAACAGGGACCTATCCCCAAAGAGGTGTTTTCAACAAAGTGAATGGTGTCAGGTTAAGTTCATTATTCATTATTCAGTGATAAATTTTAGTCACAGAACAGCGTTTGGAGGATTGGAGGATTTACTATCTAGAATTGTAAGCGACAATGATTATCATTGGAACTTCAGTGACTTTGTATGCACAAAATATCAATGACATGGAAAGCATTTCGAGTATACTATACAGAAGCGCATACCCTAGCTAATGTTAAATTTTAAATAAGCCATGTTTTTTAATCTTTAAATCACAAATACCATAGGATGCATGAAATTACACATTTTTCTGACAATTAAATGGAACAAATTGTATGACTGGCCACAAAAAAGCAATAAATGGGATAATGTGTTTACATGCCTCAGTGTCCAATTTAATATCAGCAAATCCCAGTGAACTTTATATTTCTAAAAACGGAGATTCTTGCTTTTAACCGAGCTTCTGCAAATGGGATATAGCATTTACATACATCAGCTATGACATGAGACAATTATTTCAAACAACTTTGGAGTATTGGTGTGCACCTACACACAGTGTATGGAATATCATCTATTTGATATACAATAAAAAAAAAAAAAGAGAAGACATTGCTCATTCGCAGCCATGCAGGACAGACTGACTGATGGTCTGACAGTGCTTGAGTAATTCCAAATAGGCAGCATGGTTGACTGAATGAAAGGTGTTGATAATGGCACTTCATTGCAGGTAGACAGGGTGCTGAGTAGGGTGAGGTTGGTAAGGAGGGGGTGGTTGTATTTTGATATCATTCAAAAGCTAAGCGAATGACTTCTCAAAGCAATTACAATACTGTCATTGTTGAAAATGGGGTGTCAAATTTAGATTACTAAAAAGAATGCAATTACACCCAGACCTAACAGGAAGGAAAATGCATTCTATTGTTGACATGTAGTTTGACTGATGCCTCATGCATCGCTCAACACAGTCTCATAAAATTTATTGAATGAGCACAAACGCATTTCCAAATTTATTGAAATGAACAAAACGGCACATAATCTTGAATGCAGATTGACGTGTTGTGGACATGAATGCCCTCTACTGCCAAAGGATTATGTTGGGGGGTTAAGGGTTACGTTAAGGGGTTAAAAGGTAAAAGGGAAATGTATAGACCCTGACCTCCAAACTGTTATGTTATGTTCCACTGTACTATTTTCATGTCAAAGTGCTGCCTTATTCAAACTTTATTTGATCTACATAAACTTTTTCGTGCCGAGGAAACATTTTTCTTACATTTTGTGCATACATTTACATCTTCACATCTCTAATAATAGCCCCCGTGTCAGAAAATTGCGGGCAACCTGGCTCACCTCATTCCTGGGAAAACCGGTACATTAGAAGCTGAGCTGGAGAGTGCCAAATCACATGTGAAGTCATTAGAGCAATTTGATTTCAAAAATGTGTTAGTTGTTATCACACCAGCCACTTCCAACTCCTCCAGGCATGATTTTTATGTGACGAACGGAAAAGCTGTTTTGGGGTCGATGCCTTTTTGTTGCCTGGTGCAGTATATTGCCCCTGTGAAACGGTGCACCTGTGAATTAGCCAGTGCAGTCTCATTATGCAGCATGTATTCTTTTTTTTTGTTTGTTTGTTTGTTTGCTACACTTATACTTTTTGCATTTTATAAGGCAGAACACCATCAAACCAATAAGGCAAACAGAATCAAACCAATAAAGCCGTATAATGTAATAAGCACATAACAGGTGTGTTGGATCTGCTGAGGTGAACAGAATGTCAAACCAGCACTGCCACGGTGACCAGATGTTGTATTATTTCCTAAGTGCACGATAAAGTGAAATATAGATGTAAGGTTTATGTTTGTGTAGAAGGTTGGAGGGGTGTTGTAGCCCAGCAGCATGGTGATGTTTTTAAAGAGCAAGTCAGAATGACTCACAATAGGCATGGAGGCTTGCAGGAGAAACAGTGAACTTATACTTGATACACCAGAGGGAAACACAAAGTTACATCCATCTTAACAACCTAAATCACAATGTGGGACTGCAGCAGACGACAGCATCCCACCTCCCCTAACTGAGACCCCGCAGATATACCCAATTTGCTCAAGTTAAACCCTGATGTCAGGTATGGACACTTTTGCCACCCAGAAGAAATGATGAATCAAAACTCAACGGTGGCATACGATGTTTCTCCCAAACATCGGCGAATAGGCACTCTGTCCAGAATGTTGGGAGACTTTGCTGTTTGATGGGCAGGGAGGAGGTTGAGAATCGGTCAGAAGGCAGACCTTGACAGGAAACACCTCCACCTAATTAACCTCTGCCAATACATCTGTGGGGGGCATGTGTTAAACAGCTTGAGATAAGACATTGTATATTGGCTTTGTTTCCCGAAAAGGATATTTGTATTAAAAATCTAACAAGGTGTGAGGCAATCTTTTGTGATGAACAGAAGTTACAAATCTCTATTTCATTCTTTGTTAGTTTAGCCTTTTTTTTTTTTTTTTAATTTCTTGTTAAAGCTTGCTGTTTGTGTATATTGACTGTTGCTTGGGGGAATGGAAGGGGGGGTTATTCAAAGGCTGTTAAACGTAGCAATGCATAGGGAGGATCTATCTCAGTACAGGCATAATTTGTGTTGGTATTATTGTGGGGTTGAATAAAAATGCATGGGTGAGAACCAGAGCCCTTTGCTTCCTTCCTGTAAGAGGCCGCTTGCCTGCCACAATCACATTTCACTTAAAAAACAAAAAACACAAAGTAAGAAAAAAAACACCCTATTTGACAGTGAGAATAACAATAATAATAATAATATTAATCTTTATTTATAGAGCACTTTTCAAAATCCATGTTACAAAGTCCTTCACAAAGGCAGCAAAAATAAAATAAAATTAAATAAATAAAACAAGTCATATATAAAGCAAGTCATTATAAACAAAACTGCAATCATGATTCAGCATTTTAGAAAAGTTCTACCACTTACAATAAAACATTTCAGTGACTATCCTGCAGCTGTTAGTGGGATGCTACGGAACCCCTAAAGGGACAAGGGGGAGAAAAAAAATTACATATGGGGAAAAAAGGATGATACACACACACACACACACACACACACACTTTTGCATTCTCTCAAAACTTTTGGCCTCTCCTGAAAAAAGAAAAAAAAAAAAACTTTGCAGGAGAACACAAAGCTTTGCAAGAGCATGCAAATGTTTCCCAAGAGAACGCAAATGTTGCATCTCCTGAGAAACTTAAAACCAAGCTCAAAGTAAAATTCGACAAGCTGCTCCACTGTTTGCACTAAGTGACCCTGAAGTACTGTTACATTTACTTTTACAACAAGTCCAAAAAAAATCCCATTAAATGTTTCTCAGGAAAACACAAACATTTTGAAAGAGAGCACAAAAGTTTCCCACAAGAGCGAAAATATATTTAACTATGAAATATAACCCTTTTTTCTCCCAAGTGTAATTTTTTCTTCCCCATGTCCCTTTTAGGGCTTCGTAGAAAGCTGATGCCATTTGAAAAAATTGCCAGTTTGTCCTGATGGTGGTGCTGTTCAGCGCAACCACATGCGATCTGACCCACTTTGTGGCCTCTAGCGAACAGGCTGAGGTGAACTTTGGATGGTCATTAAGCATTAAGGTTTAATCAAAAAGGAAATATGCCTCCCTTGGTATTCTCTCTTGACCGACATGGATAAAATTCTGAGATACAAAGATGATAGCAGTGGTTGATGTTTCCTCGCTGTGTTAGTGACTCTTTAGCTGAGCTTGAGTGTTGCTGATCCTCCCTTACTGCACGCTGCAGCTCTCTGTGTGGGCTAAGTGTGGCAATCTTCCTCCACTACCATCCTGATTGAATGTGGTCACGCATTAGAGCTCTGGACTGCAGCTGAAAATAGAACTTAACTCATAACATACGTATTGTGAGTAAGGAGGATAGGGTAAGAAATCTTTATGGTGGATCACTGGACAACAAGAATCACTTGAGGAATCACCAAGAATTCAAGATTTTGAGAATTTAGTATACTATAGGTCCGACAGTACACTAAATCTATACTAAATATACAAAATGTAAGTTAATGAGATTGCAGCATGCTAATGACAACTACAAAAATGAATAAGGATTAAGAGTTAAACTAAATCTAAAAACAGACTACGGCATGTAGGTGCTGTGTTATTCTAGCTGTACTTGATTCACATGGTCTTCGGTTAGCTCTGGTCCGGGGGGGCGTTAGCTGCAGTGGCATCGCTGTTAAAAGCCCGTATGGGACAAAGTACAATGCCATAGTCAAACTTCATTGTCTGTACTTAAATGGTCTCCATACTCAAAGTTGTGTTTAGAAACCATATTTTAACACAGATTTTACCACTTTCAGAGTCTTTCCACATACACAAGCCAATCACCATCTCATCACCATTCAGCCTTCCTCCCCCTCCACCGGAGCTGCTGTCTCATTCATCGTCAAAACCATCGCCTGGGATCGGCTTTTATTTCATTTTGCTTTTTTAAAGATTTATTTCAAACCTATGCTGTATATGTAAAATAGGTTTGCTTTAGCATCAAGTGTTGGGAATTGTGCCTCACCTCCTGTTTGCGTGTTTTTTCTGTCAACTGCATTCAACACTGCAGCCAAACTCTTTGGATTTTCAAAACTGAGCAATAGCTGTAATCTAGGGAGGGAGTAGAGGGGTAGAGATTTGATTCTAAACATTATGGCCCTGGCATCTGGCTGATCGGCGTAATTTTTCTTCCTTGACTTGAAGGGGACATTTGGAACCTGGCCAGCAAATTTGGTTGCTGTGCGACATACAGTCTCTGAGGTACAGGGAAGGGGAAAAAAAACGTACATTCTAATGTACCCTTTAATTTGTGTCGTATTTAAACACAGTCACATTTAAATGAAGACGCATGCTTCAAAAGCTGGCTTTACGTAAAGATATATCAGCACCAGACAGTGACGAAGTGAGTAACCACAGCAGGATAAGCATTAAAATTTGTCTGGCAATTGTAATGCCACAAAGAGTGAATCAGGAAAAAAAATAGATGTGTGGCCTACTACATTCGGCTTGTCCTACAGTCTGAATGACTCATGATTTGGAGATATGCACCCTCTAAGGAGTCTAACAAGGGGGATATGACCAATTCACTTGCAATTTGGGGTCACTGATGCACTGATGTAAAACAGTATTTCCCCTGAAGATAGGCCTTCATCATACCTCCGCCTGCAGAGGAGGAGGATGAGTAATGGGGTTGGAAGAGCAGCAGCGTCCTTACTTGGTCTTTTCTTATCACATTGCTTTCATTATTGTGTGCCTTACAGCTTAAATAATAATGAATAAATAATTTCATATTTTATGATCGAGGTTTAAATACCAGTACAGAGGGAATATAAGCAGGTGCCCCTTCTAGTTCAATGTATAAATATAATCCTGCATATACAGTATATATATGTATATGTGTGTGTGTGTGTGTGTGTGTGTGTGTATGGTCCCTGATAGGGCTGGTAGGAAGATACAAAGTTTTTAGTTCCTCGGGTTTTATGGATGCAAACAACACGACGTCTGACACAAGCCAAGCACACTGAAATGCATCTTCAACCTAGACATATTTTGTTTTCTGCGAGTCGCATTGTATCTCAGGTAGACGAGCATTCCCCGCCTCGAGTCGGTCTTTGTGTCGCAGAGTTATCAAGGAAACTCAAATGCTTTGCCTGATTGTTTTCATCTACATCCTATCAAGGTGCAGATGTTAATGACAGGTTGGTATAGTGCAAATAGAAGCTGTGCTTCAAATTGATTACATTTATAAATGAAGGTTAATTCATTATAAATAAATTCCACACATATTAGTAAACATATATTTTAGTATTTAAAAAACCTATTGCTCTATTGTACGGAGAGAGAGAGAGAGAGAGAGAGAGAGAGAGAGAGAGGAAACAAACAGATATTTAGAATGCATGGACACCCACGTTTTCTGTCTTTTTGACTTAAAACCATTGCACTCACACAGCTTGTTTGAGGCACATAACAGATATCCTAGCCATTAATATTTTTTACCTTTATGGGAACTGGCAGATGTGCTGATAGCCACAAGCCCCAACATGAGCTATGTACCATGTTGGTAAATATTTGCCATGAAAGCTAGAATTGTTTTAAAAAAAAAAAAAACATTGGTTCAAGGTGTTATACAATAGCCATTACAAAAACACATAGCATTGGGTTGCTGGAATAGCTTGCAGAATGTTCAAAGTAGTGGTCTGTACTTTTATGAAGGCTTGTTTCTTGAGTCCAGCTTGTATTTGTGAGTGAAGGCTGATTGCCCTTTCAGGTGTCATAAAGGCTGAATGGACCGATGGCTTTGTACAATGGCATGCTCGCCATTTCATGATGCTCCCCAATGGTCAATGACTCTGCCTCGTCATTGTTCCACACCATTGTGCAGCCCTTTATGGGCCCAGCTGCCACCTGTCCCCCATACAGTATTATCCAGCATGGGGAAGGCATTTTTACACCGGTAGAGCTACAACTGACAGGCGTTTGACAAGCTGTTTCAAACACAACACTCAGCGAAAACAACTTTTAAAATAGAATCAGCTCGCATATGACATTATTAGAAGGCGGCTGCTGTTATATTTGGCATATCTGTTGTATAGAGAATCTGAAATTGCAGTGGAATGACTCAGAAAATGAGCAGTCTTGAGTTTCGTGAGTGGTATCCCTCCAGCTCAGCCATTAGCTTGTTGTTAATTTCATGCAGAATGAGCCATGGTCCTCCGCACCCTCCCTGTGTGCATGCACATGATCCTTGCACATTAACTGCTGAGTCAAATCAGACATTTACAGAAAAGGGCAAGACATTTTTATTAATAGCTAATTGATATCACATTAGTTTTATGCAGAATACAACCTACGCAGTGATGAAGCTTGGTGCTGAAATATGAAAGACAAAAAGAATTGATATTTTTTCTTGTAGTTTGGAATCAATAATGTGGTCAGTCATATTATTATGCTTTGACTATCAATAACTAAAAAGAGTGCTATTTACAAATTCACTGCTGCTTTTACATATAGCTATTATCTTACTGATTTCAGTCTAATCAGTGATATTGATGGAATAATGAAATGATGATGGAATTAATAACTATATTACACTGAACATCTTTTCACAGTGACTTACTTTAGCTGCATAGTTTGCATTTTGCATGTTCTGGCTTGCTAAAAGCAACACAGAGGCAAAGGAAATCGGTCTGCATAGATCTGTGAGGCACACATTTGAATACATTTGTATTTTATGCCTCTCACAATTAGAAACATTTTTGTGTCTCCTTGACATTCTGAGTCATGGTGAGATCCCACAGTGTTGAGAAATTGCCAATTATGTGAGCATATAGCAACGTAAAAGTCATCTGGCGCTTAAAGGCATGCTGGTTTCGATAGTCCCCCCACAGTGCAGAATGCCTACCTCTTCATGTGCCCCGTATCCTGTGAGACTGGAGTTCTTAATACGACCCAAATGCATTTTCACCCTCTCACTCTTTGCTTATGTCAGCAGGTGATTAAATTGCAGTCATTATAGCTTTTTTTCCTATTCAGCAGGCAATTAGAACAGCTTTACCCGCTGCCTTGATTTTCAAAACCAAAAGCTCCGTTCTACTTCACCTTCTGTTACTGTACTCTAAATACCCTATACATTGGTCTGTTCCATAAACTCAAATAACAACGTCTTATATTATTTAATGCTATCTTATATATCTATTTTTTAATGTATATTTCTTGCATATATTTAAAAGTTGTTATATGATTTCTATAGTCCAGTCACATAGTTAACATTTCACTTAAAATGTTTTACTAAAAATGTTATGCCTTTATTTTGTATTCATACTCGTCTTTCCTATAGATCTGGTTCAAATTATTTTCCAATTTACCCATCCTATTCATTGCACACATACATTAAAGTGCCATCAAATAAACAACTGGACCAGTTGTAACAGCAGCAATGTATGTGGGCACAGAATAGATATGTCATGAATATTCTGCCAGAGGAAGGTTTTATCCTATGTGTAATAACGAAGCTCCTCGTCCAGACCTCAGTGGGCCTGTTAGCTTGTTTAGATGACTGGTCCAGTGAAATGACCCAAATTAGGCTGTTAGAAGAATGGCTTTTCTGTGCCAAAGTGCCCCCAACAGGGATGAATGAACGAATGCATGCACGGCTTTCAATCTGGGCACTAGAAAGTTTTCCAGTATTTCATCTGGTCTATTAGCTGTGCCAAGGGCTCAGTGAGGACTTCATATGACTTCTCTGTAACAGCGCAATGCGTGCAGAACAATATCGCAAGAAGCCATTTACAAGTTTGACTTAGCCAAACCACTATGTCCAATATTTGATATTTATTTTGGAAATATCAAAGAATTAACAGTTGCTGGGGTGCAAGAACAGTCAATGTCTGTAAGTCCGTTTATTCAAAATATCAACAAAATCTGAAGTGATTATTTATTCAAAACCAAATGTTCTCAAGCTAGGCCCAAAATTGTGCCATGCAAATATGACAGAAGATTCAAGGCACTAAACATTTTCATCTCTATTGTTTTTTTTTTCTTTTTTCTTTTTTTTTTTTTTGTAATTACAGTTTTGAAAGTTAAATCCCAGTTGATGTTTTATCTATTCTGCCTCAAATTATTTTTCACTAAATTAATTGCTCCTCTGAAAGCACAGTGATGGGAATAATCTTAAGCACTGCCTGTAGAGACACTCTGACAGGACATGAACAATAAATGAGAGATGAAATCCATATGTGCCAGGACTAAGAAACTATTGAGTGGAACTTAAGCGCTGAACCACTCTTATTAAATAACCTGCTCACCATAGCATGCCCGCGATCGCTGTAATTGCATATGTTTCTATGAAATTGTTTTAATATAGAATGTAATGAATCTGCCAATTCCATTTTTAGTTTGAAATTATGACTCCATAATTTGTAAAGTAACCGAGAGAATATTCTATATGGTTTACATGGCTTGGCACAGTAATAAGCCTCAAATGCTGACAGTGCATCAGCAGCAAAGCACCATGGCCCTCAGAGAGCCATCAAGCAGAAAATGATAATTAATTAATCATGGAGTGTGAGGCAGGCTCCTCTCTATTAGCCCTTTGGTAAATCCTTCCCCTCGGCCAATGCACGAGCCGTAGAGACTGTTGCTTCTTCAGTGAGGCCCCCTCTCTCCGCGGCACCTTGGTTACTGCAAAGACAGCTGGTTAGAAAATGTTCATGGCCTCTAACCCTACCATTGTTTAGTCACACTGTTAAACAATGGGAGGACTTGCCTTATGTTTGCTCTATGCATAGCAACCACTTTTGTCTCGCAACCCAGAGCTGTTTATTTGCTTCCTCCCTCTATCTCTAGCAACAAAACCAAAAGAAAATTCGCTTCAGAGGTGGCCGAGGCTTTAAGGTCATTGCCGGTGTGCATTCCAGGCTTACTTTTCAGGCTGCTCCGACAAAGTGATGCCAACACAAACTCGCCTTTTCCATATGCCACCTAATGATATATTATTGTTTGGCTTCGTGTCTTGGTTAAAATGTGATTCGCATTTTGCAAGTTGCTGTAGAGATTTTGGTTGACGTCCAACCCCTCTCCCCGTCGTCAAAGACAAATTCTGCTGAATCATGTCTCCTTGGTCTCTCAAGACTCGGCTAATTTCATAAGTGTGAAATTGAGAATCAGCAGATTTTGATTCACAGGCTAACTCCTTGCTCTTTCCCTACAGAGGTTCAGCGAAGAATGAGAGAGATCTTAGATTATTACCAGGAGCTGTATCACTGCACACTGTTAAACCAATTTAAACAAAAGTTTCTAGGTATTTTAATGACAAAAGGAATACTCAAAAAAGATCAATCAACACTTAATACAGTCTGAGGCAAGGGTTTTGCATAGTAAAGGCTCGATTATCCTTGATTATATAAAGTACAATCACTAGTCTGTCACTAGTCTGTAATCAACACACAAGGTTAGGTTAGGCAAGAGATAAGTATCGACTTTCATTACATGATGATTAATGGTTACAATTAATGATTAATGATTTCAATTAATCATTGTAATTAACAACTTAATATAAAGTGTAACTGTAGCGCCTGGCCAATTAAAATTAAATTTTGCTGTTTAAAAATACATAAGTGCCAGAATGAGTATGTTGTTCTCATTAGGATGGGTTGATAAATCGAGTTAAGATCATCCTCCAGGCACACACGAGAGTCATCGCGATACACACAGTCAAGGTAAAGGCTCATAAATTGATTTCTAACTATGTAAAATTGACTGTCTGGCACTAGCAACGTGGCACTGCACACGAGCTATTACTCACTGGTGGATTTCGTATGCAAAAGCATGCCTGTGCAATTACAAAGCAAGCCCATAAATTAGTCGCTGAATCTGTCTTAAATCATGAGAGAATGCTTCAAATACTATCTACCCCCTCCCAGCGGGTGTCTACACTGTAACAGGGACTGGAATACTGTAGTTGAATGTGACAACAGATAATCGGCAGCCCCCTGAGGAGAAAGGAAGACAATTCTTTGGGGGTGGAAGGGGGCTGAACTGCAGTATTTCAGTAAGTGATTATTCTTTACGCAGCAGCTTGGAGTTATCAGGAATTAAAGCTGTCTTTTGCCACCTTAGGCCTATTTTAACTGATAGATTTAGTGCTTATCTGCAATACCTGCGTGGAGCGGGTCATAACCATTTTAAATCTATGAACAAAGAAAATTTTATAAACATCTTCCAGTAAAAGTCACAGTTATGACATAGTGGTGAACTAATTTTCTGTTGAAAAATCATTGTCCTCGTTCCTTATGTAGGTTGAGTATAAATCATCAAATTATATGATGACTGAATTCTCAATGAGACAGTGAGAGAAAGAGAGAGAGAGATCATGAGAGTGTGAGAGAGAGAGAGCATCTTGTGTTGTGTTGTGTTGTGTTGTGTTGTGATGTGTTGTGCTGTCTTGTTTTGTGTAGTGCTGGGTCCACAGAGGCCAGGTTGTGTGACTGGCACAAACTACAAGCCATGCAGAGGCACAGGTGTTGGTCAAGCAAAGGCAGGAGAGGATCCAAAATGACCAGATAAAAGTGGTGACAGGCACCTTGGTAGTTGCTGCCAGTCTGATCTGCATTTGATTAAAATTTTACCACGAAGCCTGTGGACTTTACTTTCTGCTGTACTGTGCACCCACACACCCAAGGTCTTATCACATAACTCCTTACATAAATCCTTGCCCTATTTAAGCCTGGCTTATTTAGGATAGGCATGTGAACGTTTGTGGTTGTCTTTGTTTAGGGTTGTTATCACAGCTGTAAAGTGTAATCTTTGTTGGGCTTCCACAGGTTGTGCAGCTTCCCTGTCACACTAATGTAAGACAATACACACAAGAGGTTCATGGAGCTGCACTGACGTCTCCTTCACCATATGAAAGATGTTATCTCAATGACTCTGAAAGGAGCCAGCAGCATGGGCTTTTATCCTGGCTGCCTTTCCCATGAGCACTATGAACATTTCTATTTGGCCACAAACCATCTCATCCATGCAGGCGTGTATATATGGACATTTTATAGGTCTGTGGTCTGGCAAGGACAGGGGAATTAGCCTCATCCACATTCATTAACCTCATTCTCATTCTCCAGAGCAACAGTGCTGTAGAACTATGTGTCACCACAGCACAAAAATGATGAATTGGTAATCAGTTGAGAGCTGTCAAGAAAGCTCCAGGAATGCAAAATTTACGCACTTGTTTGCCCTTGCATTAACCATTTGCAATCAAATCACTATTTATTGTTGGTTCAGTCAGACATGTTTTATGACCCAATGTTGTCACATAGAGGCAGGGAGACAATGGTGGCATTTCTTACTGGAGGCAGCACTGAATTCTGGGGAGAGGTGGCAGTGCTTGTCTGCTATGTCAAATAACTAGATCTCCCCCTAAAGCTTGAAATGTTGGATGTGATTCATTTTTAATCATCCTCTTAAATGATTCATAATTTCCTTAATGAACACAGAATGCATACACAACAAATCAATATGTTAGCTACTCTGAAAAAATAAAAAGGAGTGGAAATAGACCTGCATCTTTATTACTGTACAAAATGAACACGGTGGAGAAAAGAGCGAGAGTGCTCCCTGTTTGTAATTTACAGTGACCAAAATCAGCTGACACAATTCTTTAACGACAATCAAAAAACAAGCAAATAAACACAAACTCAAAGGCATCTGGGTCTATCTTGGATCTGATGCTCAACATGCCCACCTCTTGAGCGAGAGGAACCTGAAGTGAAATCAATACGGTGACAGCTGAGCTCCAGAAATTCCAGATTGTACCCTAATTAGGGGTCAGTGCGTACCAAGAATTTCCCTGACCCGCCTAATTGTGCTTTAAATTTCAGAGACAGTGAGTGGTTGGATGACAGAGTGCTTGGGAGGCCAGCCGATGGGTAGCCTACCAACCTGTTGTTAATGGCCCATGTTTTAAAAGTTAATGAGAGCTGGAGTTAAAAGCAGCATTAGCCAAAGGCTAGGTGGAGTTGAGCTATGTGGATTAACTTTTCATTACCTCCTCATTAGGTGAGCCTGGGGATTAGAGAGACCCCTGTAAGAAATGTAGCATGAAAATACCCAAATGGGCCTTCTTAAAGCCAGTTTGGGAGTGGGGGAAGTGGAAAAGATTTAAAGAAAGTGATTGAGCTTTTAGCCTTCCACTCCCCTCACTGGCAACACTCCATGTACAGTGGGATTGACATCATTTGCGGTGTATTTGCCCATCAGAACGTCTAGAAGAGCCGGAAAGCCTACCTATTCCTGAGGAGGTGACTTTGAAAAGTAGATTGGGTCATTAAAAGTTGAATAAGGAGGCCATTATAATTCTCACACTGAAATCGTCATTTATTTGCATTGCGAAGTCCCTGGTGTAGTAGTTAAATGTCACTTGCCAGCTTTAATGAGAGTAAAGTTAGAAAGTGTGGCCAGAGCTGATTAGAGTGGTTTACAGCAACTTCCCTTCCTGTGTGATGTCCTGCTGAATATATCAACACTTCATCAGGAGGAACTGCTGGACAATCAGGTTCAGATGTCCTATCACCAGCTAGTACCACCATTTAATTATCCAACCTCAGTGATGGAACAGCAAGCTATAGAGCTCATCTTAATGTAAGCAGTTTGTAATTACAACGTGGTGGCTTTGTGTTTGTGTGTGTGTGTAAAGCATGTGATCATTTTAAAGGTGCACTATGCAAAATTGCTGTCTGTTTAAGTTAAAAATCAAACTAACCATAACAACAGCAGCACAGAATTTTGTTTTTTTTCTTTTTTTCTTTTCTTTTTTAAATTTAATCAAATTCAATGAGTTGATAGTGAGGCCTACATGGTTCTCATTGCCATCTGAACTTACTGCTAAATTACTTGTATGTTCTGCATTTGTCAGTTGAGTCTGAATGGGTATCACTTCATTTGGACCCTTCACAAAAATACATTTTTAATTTTCTCCTCATGCTAAAACTCATAGCAGCTGTGAGGATTCAAGACAGCTGATTTTGACATCAAAGTAGTGTTTAACCTCTTCAGGCAATGCAGATCAAATAGTACATACATTTTTTACCCCAAAGCACAGTAAGCATTCCTCTTGTTTCATGGCTCTATCTTGAATCATCTCAAAGATATCTTGGTGGGAACACAGAGTGACACATACAAATAGAAATGACAGGTACAATCCATTTCTGTGCATGTGGAAGGCAGCCAGCCTTGGCAAAGTTTGCAAGATTCGGTGATGTGAACAGAAAACTCAAATTCCTCAGTGTTACTGATTCTTAAACAAGGCAAAAAAACAATTATTTTGGGCTGCAGTTAACATCCACCAGAGCAATTAATCATTGTACTTACTGATCCATATTGACATTTTTGTCTTTCATGGCAGCATGTATGACAGCATTTTCAATCACCATTACGCGGCAAAGTACCCAGAAATACAGGAAATGATCAGTGGGTATCCTACGACCCACACAGTAACATAAAACTTGGAATTACCTCAAGGACGTGCATGGTTTCATTTGTGGTTACATAATTGTCACTTGCTGTATTTACCCTTTCTATAAAGAGTTCAGTGTGATATGACCGGCTAACAACAATCAACACCTTCAGCGATATATTCAAAGAAAATATGCTCACCCCGCTGCACACATGTACATTCAATTCTTTGGAGTTTTCTTGTCCATTCCTGTATGCTGTCAAAAGGAAGCACAAAAAGAAGAAAAACAGATAAGGAAAACCTGTGAACAACAACCCTGAGAGGTGTGAATATAATCTGAATTAATGAGGCCATCTCATAGGAGAGGAACAGTCTGGAGTGACTGCGGGTGAATTCACACTATTTGGATAATTAAAGCAACTTACTTTGACATTCACCACACGTTGGTGAAATTTCACATTAACAATAACTGACACTGAAGCTGGCCTCTCTGATGGTGTTTATGATCAAATGATTGTCCTAGTTTATATCTGCTGAGCACTGAGATTATGGCATTTGTGTGCAAGGGAGAGAAACCGATGGTAGAGGGAAAATTTATGCCACACACCATGCGGTCTCCATCATGCCTCCTGTGTGAAAATTAGACATTAGGTATGGCGAAGTTGCTCCTGAAGCATGTTGCCAGTACTAGCCCCTGACAAGCTCCCCTTAACACTCGCTCATTGGGATAGCACACTTTCACTGTGACACCATTTCAATGGCTGATTTCCCTTGCTGGCCAATTAAGGAGCAGCACAAAGGAAGTTAGTTGTAGTCCAACTCCAGCTCTTTTCTCTAAGTAAAATGAAAAAAATCACTCACAACCTTGTGAAAACAAAATGACCACATTCCATGAAAGAGTCAATTTCCGTGACATTGTTGATCAGCTAATTCCTCGGCACTTTTTGTTGCCATGGTTGTTTCTCACCATTAACAGATCAGCTTCTCCGGTGGCACTGCAGTGTGTACGAGAAAGGATGAATACATTTAAAGACCCAGGTGAAAAAGAGTGATTGATTCATGATGGAAGAAATTAGTAGAAGAGAAGGCAAATGCAGCAGAAGTGTAGGTTAGCAAGGGTGACTCATTCAGCGGCACACAAGAAAGTCTGATAGTTAATATTCCAAACTGAGAATGCCAATTATCGATCTTTATGTATGTGAGTATTTATCATGCATTGTAAACCCTAGGGTAATTAAATGCAAGTGCTGGGCTTATGATAGCTATCATCAGTTTCTTTGCCAGAGCGGTCAATCATTCTATTAGGGGGCCTTGCAGGAACTCTGTATGCTATGAGGCCAGTGGCAATGCACTGCCTCAGGCTAGCAGAACTAATTAGAAGGTTGCCCAGTGGAATTCTTCCACCACCAAGCCCAATCCACCCAGCCCATTTCTGCTTTTCGTCCCAATTTTCAGCTTAATTTCAACATGCTGTATGTCTCTGTTTCTCTTAATTCCCCCTCCTCCCTCTCCGGGGCCATCTATCACAGTTACTTGATATGTAGACTGAAAAATTTTATGCCACCTCACAATTCATCAGGGAGCATTATAAGTGAAGTTTGGTGAATTCATGTGAGTCTCTCATGGCTTGCTAGATATGACAAAAATGTTTCATTTCACTATTAAGAGCCCTCTTCTTTACCACTTTGAAAATTCCCCACTGCTGTTAGAAAAGCCTTTTTGGTTAGTTTGCCTGCATGCAATAATGTAAATCCAGGAGGAAAACCTCCACAGCATCGAAAAATCTGACCTCTTTCTCTAGAGTGCTGTGAAAACATTTAAATAGTACAAAAAATGTTAGTTCTTTTGTATATGTTTTAGCTACTTCTTACCTCATTTCTGCATTTATCAGACAGTGTGGCCTGTAGTGGAAATGGAATCAAATGCAAACAAAAACTTGTAGACCAAAGATTGTTGGAAACCATTGTCTCCTTCATTAAAATTTAATGCACGGTGAAAATAAGGGCTTGGAGATATGTTAACACATTACTGCAAAGTACACTGCAGTAGAACCTTTAGTCACACTTTCTATGAGGATGATATAATTCATTATAACATTTATTAAGACTTTTGTCCTGGGGTGAACATGTAATTCTGATAAGCTAGAGCATGTCCATTATTTAAGCAATGAAACATGAAAAGAATAACTGCACTATACAATATTGGTACTACGGTGGCACGGAGGGACTCTACAGTATATTCTAGCATGACTACTGGCCATAGTACGTGCACAAGTAAAGTCTCTGAAGTGTCAATTACACTATAGCTGCCATGTATCGGTGCTTTTTTGCTTTCATGTCATGCAGTAAAATAATTTAATAACTTTTAATGGATGCCTTTACGTGTATCAGACTCAGACAGAGACGAGAAGATCAAACCGTACTAACATGTAAGTACAGTGCAAGTACCTTCAGCGGTGAGTGAATCACTGTGCCAGACAAGATGTGTATTTCAAATACACATGATGCACTGTGTAAATCCAACAGCTTTGGAGTTGCAGTAAGCTTTATTTTTTTCACTTTGACTGAGCTAGGCTAATGACTCCCATAGACTGCAAGTCTTTATGCTAAGCTAACACGAAATGCTACCCACAGGAACTGCACCAGTGGATGTACAGATGGAATGAACATCGTCTCAGTCTGGGTGAGTCTTACAGAAGGCATTTAGACTATAGTCATACTGCCATCTTTGCTGCATTATACTCTGTGTAACACTTCAAAGGTATGAATCTGCTATTGTTACACATTCTTTCATTTTCATGATTACCTTATACTCGTCACTATAGTGTCACTTATAGGTGTCACTATAGTGACACATATAAGGTATACCCAGGCTGTAATGTTTCATGTCTAAACTGAATTTTCATTCTTTGAGAAGACATACATAAGGCAGGAGTCACAATATCAGACTTTCACTACATAATTATCATGGCCAAAACATTTCATGATAATAATATTATCATGATGTCTATAGAAAATTTGTAATAAATAAATCATTTAATAAATGCTATCATTCAAATTAATCTTTAACTCTCTTTACTGTGCATTTGTCTCTTTTTTGGCAAATGTATTACAGGCAAAACACAAGCAGAGGGAGGTGGAGAGAGTCTGTAACCATGTCAGGTTTATGCACTCTGTATGTGTATGTATGTGTTTGTGTGTGTGTGTGTGTGTGTGTGTGTGTGTGTGGCATTGGAGGGGGGAGCCAGTAAAAACAGAGACACAGAAATGATTTAACAGGCAGGTGCTGAACTATTTACATAATATTATCATATGCATATTATGGACAACATACCCATATTTCATTTATAAACATCACAGTTATCATCAGTACCGGTATATCGCGACAACCCGAGCAGAAGTACATATCGGTGTACTTGTATGCATGTATGCACACATTTGTATGCAGATGCCCGCCATCTCTGTTTCACACACACATCATCTCAGAAAAACACATAGACCAACACTCTTGTAAATGTACATACGTTTGCATCTTGATCAGTCCTGCACCCCCCACTAAAGCCCAGCCTTCCTTTAGCTGCAGCTGATGAAATATCTAATTTAGTCATGCAAAAAATAAATTAATTAAATTAAATAAAAAAATACACAGCACTGATATCACACTAAGTAGTCCTGAGAGCTCATGGCAGCAAACCTTCAAGGTATTTTGATTATCATATGTAACCAGCCAATACATAATTCATCAAAAGTTGCATTGTGTATTTATGATTGCGTGGATTTCTATATGCTGTTCTGCTCCTCCTCTATTATAGCCAGTGCTCATATATTACTTGGTTGCTTTTGATTTGAGAGAGATATGCAGACAGACAGGCAAACAGACAGACAGACAAATGTAGAGGCAGACAGACGGAACGACAGATAGATCGACTAAATCAGACAGAACACTGGGAAAGAGAAGGAAAAAGGGAAGGATAAAAAAAGCTATATTTAGACCGTGTGACATGAGTTGTTTCTGTCAGTGTCAGGACTACAGGCATCCTCTGGGGTTTGGGGATGGTTCTATACACTGCCAGAGATGGATAATTGGTTATTTTGAGTAATTTTATGAACAAAGCTCAGCTGCTGCAGCTCAACCTCGAGTAAACAACACACCTTGGGAATAGCCTCTGTTCAGCCGCCTCCTGTCTGTAGATGCCTGTCTGGATACGTGTGTATTGTCTGCCAGATGTAAAGAATAGACTTAACCCTTTTAGCCCAGACAGAGCTATTCTAATTTCCTCAGTTCTACACATATATAGTAGATCTGAATCAGAGTCAGTGTCAGCTTTGGAATCCATGTACATTTCATTACAAGGGCTAAAAAAATTGTACTTACAGTAAGAAAACATATTAGAAAAATAAGAAACACCTAAACAAAGAACACACCAAAACCAGACTTAGACCATTATTTTTTAGTACATAACAAAACACACATTAATACACAATAATAAATACTTAATACTTCCGCACTGATTAGCAACTTAAGCATTTGTGTAATATTGCAGTGGAGTGACAGTTTTACTGGCAAAGATTTCACATTCTGAGATTTCCAGGAACTCAGATCCACCAGCTCTTGAAAAGCTTTCATAGGCACAATGGTTGTATTATTATTTTTTTTTTTAGATAAATAAGTAACCCAACAAAATCGGAGTTATAAGGTTTTCATGTAGCAATAGCAATGATTTGTGACTACAGACATACAATTGTTGATATTTTGATTTATAAACATGTATTGTGACAAGTAGATATCTATTCAGGGGAATTCCAGTGACATTTGGTGTAAAAGTGATTGTAAAGTGAAGGTTTTTCTGTGCTTGGCTGCATGAAGTAGTGACCAGTGATTGAGGACTTGATACTTTCAGACTTGTTAAGAGCAACATGATGCCAGGTGGGATACAACTCTGTTAACAACAACTGCTTTGAATACATGTATCTTAAGTAGAGACCTGAATACATTGTGGAGGGGTGAACACAAATGTATTCTTAAGAAACAGCTGCACTCCAAATGTGTAACTTACTGATACCCATGATTATTCCCACCACTTATTGATCTTTTTTGTAGGTTTTAGAGACAAGTGGGGTTTCAGTCCTCCTGTTTTTATGCAATTTTGAATTTGCACATAAGGAAACACACACACATACACACACACACAACTTCATGAAATCTCTCTATCCACTGAACTGTTTGGTTATCCAACTTTGAGTATGTAATAGCCTACAGTCATGCACTTTTCAAACTAATTTGCATAGCGTAGTTGATGGAAATGTGAACTGATTCACATTTTGTTTTGCCAAATTTTTAAAATGTGCTCTAACTAAGAGCAAAATTTGTATGGAAACATCCAAATTTTGCACTACACTGGTGCCCTATCCATGTACCTTTCCTGCTCAGAGGTGGCATGATAAGAAATACCTGTGTGGGTGTCACTTTTAAATTGCCTGTGCTTTTCATCTTTGAGGCGCCCAGAGGAAGGCATTATATGTATGTATACAACTCACAGTTGTGTCTGGACCTGGACAAATGTCATCATACAGCACTTACCTGTAATTCCTGAACTGAACGGAATGGGATTAAACTGAATTGATTAGATTGGACTGGACTGAACTGAATAGATTGGACTGGATTGAATTGATTAGGCTGTTGAATTAAATGCGGCGCTGAATGTGAGACAGACAAATCAGAGCTGGAAGAGCAGGTCAGGAGGATACAGTAATTATCCTCACACAAAGACAAAAACATATTTGACAGCTCCCATAATTTATTGTTGCCATCCAAGTCAGACAGATCTAGCTTTTAGGCTCCAAATCCCCACTGGTATGCCATACTGTACCTCCCTCCATGAGAAACAGGATTCCCCATGAACATCTGTCAACACAGCTGGTTTCATCATCTAGGGCTTTGTATGGTGTTATGTGCATAGGATCCAGGTTTGAGGGGTTGCAGCGTTATAATTGGTGGCTGGTGTATTGGCTTTGGCAAAGTTTCCAGCCTGTAAACCTATTACCTCAAGCAGTAATCTACCGGCCATGGCTACAGTCTCAGTGATAAACACTATACCATAAGTCACCAATCATGTGGCAACTGCACAAATCAAGATATACCAAAACAACTCAGCGAATTAAAGACAGAATTTTGGACAGGAGAGCAGAATCAGGACAAAGGAGCTTACTATTCAGTATCTCAGTTCTTACTCAGGATGTCAATACTGTATGGAAGGCCATACCCGTTCTTGCTGCTGTTAAAACCAGACCAAAATAGTAAATCACACTGTATGCATTTGATTTATTTTTAGAGGCATGTAGATCCTGTAATTTTGAGTGATATATCCTACTTTCCACATAAATCAAGAACGCTGCAGCTTCGTTTGGATGGCATACAATTTCAGATGTTGAGGTCTATCTGAGCACTGATAAAAGCTGGAAGAGCAGGTCTGCTTTTTTTTTTTTTTAAATAATATTTGATATGTGGAAGTTAAAGGGCTTTTGCTTCTTTGATACAGGTAAGCATTTATTTCTGAAAGTCAGAGTAAATCATTAACATTTAATCACTTCCTGATCCTAATTCATTCATTGATAACAGACAGTATACTACGTATATAACATATATAGAATGTATTAATTTTAGTTATGCTTGCATCTGTAAATGAACTTACTACTTTGCTGCACTGTAAATTCCATATAATGCAGCCTATTGTGGCATAAACGTCATCATAATTTATTGGATAGATCTGACTGGCAAAAGACCAGACAGAGCGAACAAAGACAGCAATTAGATTGTAGCTTGGCACATGGCAAAACAGGCAGACAAAAGAAACTGTAAATTCGCTTCTGTTCGTTCCACTTAAAGTGTCATTGTCATTAAGCCATTTCAAGCCCAGCTGAGTTGTAAGTAAGCATCAAAACACAATCCATATTTTTGTAAAGCATTTAGATTTTTTTTTTTTATTGCTTAAATTAATAAAGGTCAGATATCAGTTCACTGTTTTCATTCCAAAACACATTGTTCAAAAAGCCTTGCTCTTTAGGAACAATCAAAGTGATCCTCCATGTTGCAACTGGCTTGAATTACTAGCTTTATTGCATTACTTTTTTCAAGTTCTTGGATGGAGTTGTTTCCAGCCTGCAGCATGGTATGATACTTTGGCTTGTTCGTTCATTATATCGACTGATTAGATGTGTGGCAAGAGTGCTCTCCGACTGCTGGTTCTTTTTTTTTTGTGTGAAGCATCTCTATGAGTTGCAGGTGAAACTCTTTCATTCATTCACTCACAGGATCAGTTATAGGTGAATTCCATTTGGATGTGCCAGCTTACCGCTTATTACTGGGAAACGCGTGTGGAGCCAAGCATTTAAATCGTCTTTGTGTTTCTGCAACCCAGTCACCAGAGTAAAATGTTGGCAAATTACATTTCTGCAAACCAACAACAACATTGAAATGTCAAGGTTCTGAACCCAAAATATGTTGCATATCAACATTTAGACTCACAACCAGTGTGGTGGAGCTTGTCTCAGTGTCACTATATAATACAGTTAGTCCTGTCAGGTCAGGTAAGCAAAGTCAACATGTGCTGTTAGAGTTTTCGAGTGAACCCAATCATTCGGGAACCCAGGCCATTCAACATGCATCTAAAAGACAGCCAAGACTCATTAAGTTGACTGCATGCACAGTAGTAAGTTCATTATTCAGTTTGGTTATTTATGTCCCTTGCTCATTTCAACATTACAGCAATTTAGTTTACATAAATACATATAGACAGACATAAACTGTATGGCACTGGAAGTTCTACCAGTCCTTTTTCGTCTTTCAGTCCACCTCCAAATGTGCATATCTCTGCTGAGAACAGCTTCACTGCTCACATATTTACGATTCATTGATAGTTTTCCACAGGTTATCAGAAAAGCAGCATTTTTTTGTGGGTTTCAGACTGGATTCATGCAAAAAAATAAATAAATAAAATGCACTGGCAGGTCTTCCAGTGGAACTTAATGCTTGTTAACCTGCCTCCAGTCTGCATATCCTCGCAGATGTCACCATCACTAGTCTGTCCCAGTGGATGTGTTTTCTATACCGACCTAGCTTACCTGACAGTTTCACTAATTTGAAGGTCTGAATTCATGTTCACTTTGCCTCCTGATGGCCACTGAATTTTCAACCGGTGCCATTACAGTTTCTTTTCAAAAAGCCTGTGACGATGTGCTAATATAGTGGCTCACAATGCAAGCTGTGCCTGCCAGTAAATTAATAAGTAGGACATATACGATATATATCTGCCAAACACAATGTGTAGGCTATAGCACATGGGTGCACATAAAGAGTGGGCTTGCCATCTATGTGTCCTTGTTTCTGAACAACTGGATAATGTAATATGTATTATTGAGTAAGTCAGACTATTCACCATCAATATAGATGAGGCTTTGAAGTAGTTGTACATGAGAAAACTTTATTTTTCTCCATCACACAGACATTAGTGGCTCCTACTTGCATTACTGTCAACTAATTATTTCTCTGAGGCATATAAGAAGTGTAATATTGTGCAAGATGTGTCTTATTGACCTGAACACCTACTCCTCTTACTATGAGAGCCTCTTGGAAATTAATAAAAGCACACTGCTGTAGTAGTACACTTCCTTAAAGCTGACATCTGCATTTTAATTAGGTTGCCTTTTTGTCCTCAGAGATATAAAGGTTGTGAAAGTAACTGTCAGTGTTCGCAGAGAAACTGTCGGTTTGAGAGGAAATTTCAACCTTTTTGACATCCTGGCATCAGAGTGGCAATCAGTCTACTACATGAGAGGAGGCAAAGTGATAACTGTAATGTCATAGATAAATCCAGTAATATGAAATGTCTCTGTGTGTCTCTCTGTAAAACTGTGACTCTGCTGCTGTGATTGCTCTTACTCTTATTAAAATGTAAACTGGATCTTATTCCTCTGGCAGTATGTGAGATGATTCAAACCAGTGACGATCCAAACTGGTCTTACCACTGAAAAAAGACAGCGCCTCATGATTTCACCACAGCCATCCTAATGTTTAGCCCACAAGAAGTTAGAGAGGAGTGAGGTCTATCGAGCCTTTCCAAGACCACAGCATTTGATTGGCAGAGCATATTAAACACTATGCAAGCACATTCCAATCATAACATTTTGGATGATAACCCAATTGACTAAATGGAGAAATCATGGCGAAGCTATTGTTTTTCTTTTTAATAACAGAAAAACATGACCCCTCCATGACCCTATTCCCTTTCTGTCAATAGACAGTGCTGTGAATTTAATTTCTAATAATTCCACCAATTTGGGAGTTAATTTCTGTGTCAAATCTATTTTTATTGAGTACAGTTATATACTTGATTTGATCGCCAGCACAGGCAGCCTACTCTGAATACTGCAATGTGCAGGAAAATGGAACTGGAGTTGGAGACAATAATATGACTTTGGCAGAGGACTTCATATCCTAACTTGCACAATGGCACCAGCCTTGATATGAAATAGATCTTGCTATTTCATATAAAAATAAGCTGTCATGACTAGCCCTTATACCTACCCAATTCCCACTCTGTCTGTTCTCATTAGCCAAAATATGTGATTGAATATCCCCGGGGGGAAATATCAATCATTCAATAAAATTTCCATTTAGAAATGTCTTTCCTGAATATATACACATCAAATATCTTTTCTGAATTAGGCTGAATATATATTCACTAGACCTAACAAGGCTGGGATTGAATCAACAGCCTGGTTGGCCCAAAAGCTATCCAATTCCCTCAATGTGTCACTGGGCACTATTAGTAGGCAATATTGGAAGTACAACACAGCAAGTGAGCATGAATTATATCTACACAAAATGCCATGTAATTCAAACGTGAGGATGAGTGATTTGAATGAAATGATGCTGATTTTCTTGTGTTCACTCCTGCTGACCATGATTTGAGAGGTTTGTGAGGGTTTTAATAACAAACTTTCATTGCTTGACAAAGTCAGTCAACTGCCAGATCATATGAGCATTTCAGCAAAAATCACATCCATTAAATCCCAGCCATCACAGAGTAAAAAGTATGTGGGCTCTCCATAAGCATCAGAAACTGGCCAACTGTGGATCTTTTCACTGTGAATCTGCAGGGGAGAGGAGAGTAATTGGGCCTTGCCTTGTTTGTGGTCTTACTTTTGTCATTTCTAATGTTCCCCCATTAAAAACATATGAAAACGTTTGAGCTATGTTCTCCACTGCATGGAAAAGACAATAACAGACATTGTTAACTTTTCTAAAATGTAAATCAGTAACTTACTGCAAATACATTTTATATTCATATTTTTGGTTTCTACTAAATACATTAGCTTTTTTTTTTTTTCTTAAGTAGATTTTTAAGGACTATCATAGTTCCTGTTCAAATGTGCAGCTTTTACATCTAAGAATGAACATAAGTGACAGTAAATGCAACCTGGTCATCTCATGTCCCAACTGGACAGGTGTCAAGATAGTGTTGCTACAATTGATTCCACACAGCCCAGGTTTTTTAGCCTTGTATCAGGCAAAACTAAATGATAAGATGTTGATACATCTGCATATTCCTCTATGACACGTTCATTTTACAAAACATTCATCTGACTGATGTTCCTTGCCACATAGGCAATTCTGTCCCTCAATAAATCAGCAAATGTTTTGTCAGTGATATGGCAATTAATCTGAGTGCAGCTTCTGCATGAAATCTCTTCTGAAATAATTCACTTTCTGTTTTTTTGTAGTTGTTCAAAAATAGAAATACTAATTATTGAAAGTAAATAGATAAAGTAAAAAGAGAGAAACTAAAAAGTTGTTTGATCATCAGTTACTAAATCTTCACATTTAGAATCCGTTTTACCATGAGATCCAAATTAATGACATTTCTGTTACAGAGGCTGAGAAACATTGTAGAAGACATGAAATGTAGATGATATTCAGAATTTTTTAGATTTTTCTTAAGCATTACTGGAATTAAATTAAACTTTCACTACAAGGTCACTGAGTGAAAGGCACAATGAAAGTCCTTCAAATAAGAGATCTGAAACTGCACTCAAACTATCAGTAAGAGCATTATGGGAGAAAGAAATTTGGGTCAATCGTGCACAAATACAAGCCTATGAACAAAGACTATTCCTTTTTTTTGTTTTTTTACCTGGTTTGTTAATGGTTTGTTGCCTTACAAACACTTCCTGTCAGGGATGATTAGCATGCATATGACATGGTATTTAAATCAGTGCAGCTGTTCAGATGCAGTGCTGTCCCTTTTTGATTTGTATGTCTCACAACATAAACCTCTGCTCTGAAATTTCAGCTAAGCTTTTTTTTACCACAACAAATTAAGACATAAAACATATTTTGATGTTAATCTATGGTTGTTGAACTCTGCAATGCTATTCACGCTGCAAAATCTCTCTTTATTTTAGGTACCAGACCTTCCTTCCATTTGACATACAGTGTCTTCTTTCATAATTAATGCATTGCTGCATATCAACAACCGTTTATGGCCAACTGTGAAAGCTGACAGGGTGTGAAAAGAAAGTATTTTCATGAATGCTCAATACAATGAAGGGATTTTTTTTCCCCAAATTTATAGCAGGATAAGCAGCATTTCATAAATCTGACATGCAGTCCCTATCCAGGTCCTAACTCTTCACTGAACAAAGCTTATAAATAATTTTCATGAACCCTCTTTGAAATTACTTCTAACTGCAAAACAGGAATATTTTATTCTTACAACACAGTGATCTTAAACCTTTGAATATTTTATTTTATAAATACTGTATTTGGCGAATGAGAGCCTAACTTATTAATAAACTATTAGGGAAATGATTAAGTCGTTGCGGTGAGCAGTGTCACAGTATTAAATGTAGCACAATGTTGGACTGTACCTTGTTATGCAAATGTTATTAGATTCATTTTAAAATGAAAGTAATACAAAGTCCTTTTGAGAGCCCAGGAATCCTCATGGAATAATCACAAGTTTGAATCAAATGGTAAGAAATGACATTTAAATTGTTTCTGCCACATGCAGCAGTTTCTGAAAACCTACTTTTCCAGAGAGAGAGCGAGAGAGAGAGAGAGGAAGAGAAGAGAAGAGAAGAGAAGAGAAGAGAAGAGAAGAGAAGAGAAAAATACTGTATATCAGCATTTCACTCAGTCTCTCACACACAGTTTTCCTGACTCTGTTGCCTTCAGATTGGCAGCTGCTTCCCATGCTCAAATGACCCTCCCTGCTCTCCATCCATAATACATCTGAACGTTCGCTTGTTCCCACCTTCCTGCTGCAGATTGCCTTAGGAACCTTTGGTTACACTTCACTTGAAGTCCGGTGTATAACACATTCATAACGTCTGGAGGGGGGAAAAAAGGAGCAGTAACTGACACAGATTCTCATGTCAGATTTCATTAGGTGCTCATGCAATACTGAAACTGAAAAATATTATGTAAAAAAAAGATAGATTTCCAAGTAATAGGCATATTTTCTGGCTTTGAAGTTATCCATGAAAATGTGAGTTATTAACCAGTTTTTCAGACATTAGGTAAGACAATCAGATATGCAGACCAGCTCTTACTTATTTATTTGTTTTATTCAGTTATTTATTTTCACTTTGTTGCTCTAGCTCATTTCTAAAATAAAAGTGATAGGATACTTGGCTCAGTAACACTCCATCGAAGAAACATGGAAGTTAATTCAAACATTGGCCTGTACATGTTACTTTTCGTGATATGAAGTCATAGCAAGTCACTCACCCACGTCCGTGGCCACAGAGCATGTCTGCATATTCCTCATAACAGCCTGTGGGGTCCAACAATATTCCCCTGCCTGGTTGGACAGTCAGACAGAGCAGGTACTACTTTTGAGAAAAATCTGCTAACTTAAAGACTTAACCATCACTGTTCTGCCTCAGTGACTGCGACATCTACAGATATTATCTATCGAGTCTGAGAGAAACTCATCCACCCTAAAAAAAAGATTTTGACTTTTTCAGGAAAAGTGGCACAGCAGAGATTGAGTGCCCTCTCTGTTATCTATTGAAAACAAATTCATTCATAGACTGTCAGATTTCTGCAGCAAGCTACAGACAAGTTTGATCACATGAAAGACCGCCATGCAACCTTGCTTTTCAAGAAGAAAACATCACTGCTCAGTCAATATTTTTCTCACACATGACAACAGGCTTTGTGTCATAACAGTGAATGGCTGACTGGGAGCCATCCGGTCCACCAAAGCTTCCCAGCCGGCCTGCAGAATATAAATGAATTCAGAAAACGTGAGGAGGAAAAAAATGCGTAATTTAGGATGTCTCCCCTTTTTGTTCATCCAATACTGAAACTCTCAGTTCTTTGACTTGTTGGTTCGTCCGATTACTGAATCCACCTGTCAGCTTATTATCACTTACCCACAAGTAGCTAACATAACCCAATGCAGGAGTCAGGCCTACCTCACTCACAATGCTGCACCTGATTGGCTGGTTGTCACTGAATAGCAGCAACCCAGGACAGGTACATCTGAAACACAGCTCCATCTTTTATGAATGGAATGTGGTGCGTGCCCTGTCTTCATGCAAGCATGGGGACAACATATAATTCTCCACCAATCAGGACGCTGCATAATAGCATCAAAGCTGCTTAACGCTGACTGCCAATCAGGACCGCGTTCTGCAATTACATTTCCAGAATTACAGATTTGAACCGTCACTCCTCAGTGCACCGCCTCCTTGGCAGTGGTCTGCTACTGAGAGTATTTTCTACCACAGTTTATTATAACAGCTTTCCCATGCTTTTTTTTTTTAGGAGTGTTTTCATTCTGATACAGGCCTATAAAATAACACATTCTGTAAGAAAGTGGAAATATTAAACAGTAATTGCACTAATTAGGCCCAAATAAATTTAAATTTTCTTATTTGAATGTCTGGTCCCCAACATGTCTGCTTACAAAAATTCTTGCCCTTGGACAAACGTGGCTGTTTTGTTTGTAATTGTGTTATAGTTTAACAAACAGTTCACAGTTCACCACACTGATACTCTGTTGTTGTTGTGTATATTGTTATGCTGATGTGGTGTTCAGTAGGGTTTGAGATCATAGGCAGATAATTCTTTTTTTGTTTGTTTTTTGTTTTTTTTACTCTGAGTTTTTGGGTGGAATATCCTGAGATTTATCCAGTGTATTATGCTGAACATGGTCAAAATGGTAAACATGGTCTCTACTGTGTAAGTAAGTAAAGTTTATTTATATAGCACCTCTTGCAGACAGAGTTCACATGGTGCTTCGCAAAATGACAGCAATTAAAAACTTATGAAATAATAAAGTATATAAATATATATATACTAAAAAGAAGAACATAATAGGGAGGTTACAAAGTGCAAATAAAGGCAATTCTGATTTAGAAATACACAGGCTAGTGGTGACAATATTATATCTTGAATAAAAATAGAACATAATTTCAGATCAAAATGCAGGGAGCTAATAACAGAGATCATGTTCTTTACACAATCAAAAGCCTCTCCAGTATGAGATCACAAACATGACTTAAAGTATTTGTTTTACAGCTGACTGCTAATTGGGAACACACAGAAGGAATGCGTCCCTGTCAATCAAAAGCCTGGTTAGCTATTTGCCTTTTGCCCAATTAACGATTGCCACAACAAGCTAACTCTTCCCTGAGCTTGGACACTAACGAGTAATAAATGCAGCAATGAGACTTTAATTTCAGCATGAGTTGCTGCAGCACAAGGCTAAAAGGTTTTCTCTTTCGCCTCAAAGGAACTCCGCTGTGGCACCTCAGCAGCAGTATTGTGTTAAGTGTTATGCCTTCACTCCCAGCAAAATCTCCATCAGCCAGAGATGGACAGTAGCAATTAACCTTTCGAAGGAGCTGGTATTAAGGCTGTTCAAATAATGAAGAGGATGGGTGTTTCTCACATTGCAGGAGTGCAACTGTTATCCATGAAAAAATAACTTTAGCATAATATAGAGAGTATATATATATAGAGAAATATGCTCTATCCACAGGCACACAGTCTAACAGACATCTCATTAACAGCAATTAGTAATGACACAAAAAGGAACACACAAGTACCCAGCACGTACATGCATGCGCTCACACACACGCGCGCACAAGCACACGCAAAAGGGAGAGGCACACACATATCCATGCTTTGTGCAATAAAAAGGTTATCCCTCTTACTAATTATGAGACTCATTCATTATGAAAGAGAATCAGAGCCTGGCCTCTGCAGGCAGCCCAAACTCCAATCAGGCTGTAAATGAGGCAGAAAAAAATGGGCTGAACCCAGTAATGGAGGGAGACACTCCTGACATGTGAACTCCAACACCTTCATAAAATATCAGTAGCTACCTCCTGCACACAAAAAAATAAAAGAATCTGAATATTTTATCAAACACTTGCTGAGACTTTTCATCCTTTGTGATGCCACAAGAGCATAAACTTTTTGCCATGCGTCTTGATCAAAGCTGAGCATGTCATCATTAGAGAGCTTAGCCATACTGATGATTGGGTACTTAAAGTATTACCCTTTGTGGCACTTTTTTTCTATGCAGACCTACCTAATTATCTTGAATAGTCCTGAGAGCACAGGAATGATATTATTGGCTTTCAGCCCTCATGAAACCCTGTTGTTTTGCAATATAATGCCAACTGGTCTGATGGGAGTGCTGATATTAAAAAATTAAATTTGGAAAGTTTAAAAGGCAATATCCTGTGCCCTGTGGGTTGTGGGGCATAGGACCTCATAATAACCAGTAAAGTAAGTGCAGTATTACAAGGGCATATGTGAAACATAAAATCAAACAGGGGTAGAGACATATCACAGGTCTGTGTACATACACATACATTTATCCAGACCTCACCACCATTACAGCTAAATATACTGCTCTAAATGCGTATTTTAGAATAGTTTAATGTGCCATGTGTGTTTACAGCTTTGTAGTGACAGGTCTCTAAGAGTGTCATGGGATCCCTTTATGTTACAGCTGCCAATATTTTAAATCAGTCTCACCACAACATAGACAATGTACATAGTTGAGCCTTGTCTGGTTGTATGTTTGAGCATGGCGACAGGCAAAACTAATAACTGAAGAAAAAGGGACAATTGGTATTGTGACACGACCAGACATCTGTCACCTGTGATGTATTGTGTCTCTGGTGAAGCCTTACCTTTTCTCCTCTTCAATTTCCAGTTACTAGGATAGATACAGCCAGCCCCCAAGAGGACCCTGGCCTTAAAAAAGACTATAAAGAAAAACAGCAGAGAAATATCCTAGAAACCATCCTCCTCCCATCTTCTCCACTGTCCTGTGTCAAGGGAAGCATCTTTTCTGGAACTCCTCTTGGCCATATTATGACAGCTAATTAAGAGGATGATGAGAACTACATTGGTCTGATGTGGCGGTGAAAAATTAAAGATGAAATAATAGATTAATTCTATTCTATTAATATGTGTTTAGCTTGCTCTTCCCACACCTCACTCTTTGGGTGTATTTTCAAAGTTGATAGTGTAAAGAGGAAATCACATAATGATTTGTTGAAGTAAAATGAATCAGACCATTGCATGTGCTATATAAAGACTATTCTTTGTGGTTCCCTAGTCCACACTGACTGTTTAACAAGATGCAGTGTGCTTCTTGGTGTACCAACGAGCTGACAGGTAATGACGCAAAGGCAGCTTTGACGTATTAATGTGATATTCACATACACAAGCATCCTGCATGAGTAGAAGGTGAGAATATTAGGGGCAGAAAACAGTAAATCATGTTATGAATATAAAAAAATAAAAAAAATGCTTGTATTTATTTCAAAGTGAGTTGCCGCTTCTGATATGAGCGGAAGATGTATTGTTTGGTGTTTTTATGTAGACATTATGTTCATTTGCAGGAATATTGCATGTTGACGAATGACAATTTAAAACATAACCTGTATGTGATACACTATGTTCTGTGAAAGATTTATATTTCACAGTTATATAGAGTTTAGAGTTGTTTTATTCAGTTCTGGGTTTCTCACTTCTGTTAGGTGATTTTTAAGTATTTTCAAAGTATGAGCAAACCTTGTGCAGCCTGGTTCATATGAACAGCTTATATTATATTATGGGGAGACTGCAAACAAAGACTGAATGAAATAAGGGATTAAAATAGGAGACCAAAATTTTCGTGGATCATCCTTTTTCATGTCATTCACCTGCCACTCATTTGGGTAGTGCTGTGACACAAATGCCAGGCTTACTGACCCCCAGAACCTCTTTGACTGAGGGAAATGATGAAATTCAATCAAACTTCCCAGACATTGAGGTTGATTGATGACTTGGTGATGGTGTTCTGTTCAGTGCAATTACAACTGTAATCAGATATGCTCTCCTCCCATTCTCTGGGTGAGGCAACAGGGAGAGAAAAAAGATGTCACAACAGCAGGAACTTGCACATTTGATGAAAACGAGTAGCAGGGGATGTCGATGGAGCCAAAAATAGAGCAAGCAGTAAGCACATAATGAATAGTTTACTGTAAGGATGTCCATCACACTAACTTTTTTACAATCACACAATCCACAGAATTCACATTTGCATAGCAAACGCTGCAGAAATGCTCCATCTTAACGAGTCATTTATTATTATATTCAGTCTAAAAATCTTGTTTTTCCTAAAACAAGTGAACACAATCTGTCAGTGAGATGAGATAACCTGCTTGTTTCCAGTGCTTATCAGCTTGTTTCCAGACTTTTCTAAAGTCAAGTGTCATTTTCTGGATCCTAGTGGGCTGTTATTTATTTTTCTGCCTTGTTTCAGCATATTTTTACCTGTTCCCAGAACAATTTCTGAAACAACTTAAACTGCATCGGAAACAAGGGGGATTATTTCATCCAATTTGCAGATTTTTGACACTTTAAGATGATTTTTTTGCAAAAAAAAAAGAGCAAGAGAGAGGGGGAGAGAGAGAGAGAGCGAGAGAGAGAGAGGGGGAGAGAGAGAGAAAGTCTTTTAATACTTTCTATGTTCAGTTCATCTGTATCCCAAAGATAAACTTTGAAAGTCACTTTCAGTCAAGGCTATTTCCAAATGGCTTCCCAGGCTTGGCAGCAGCGTTTTCTGACAGGTTGCGCCCCCACTGCCCTGGTTGCCTGGCCCTCCTTTGCTCTGTGTGGTGAGCGCGCTGCTCAGTACTGGCATGCATGTGGAGGGGCTAGGAGTGGGGTGGTGTTGGTGGCTGTTGTGTGCTGGCAGTGGGCGAGAGGGACTTGGCCCATCCAGCAGTTGTGACCTGCATTGGTTTACACTATTTCCTTTCTACTGCATCATTTCTCTGCTTACTAAAAGGCTTGATTGACTGACAGTGGGCAAGGTTGGATAGAGTGGGAGTTAATGCGTTAACACTTTCGAGGCTACCTACTGAGTAATTTTTCACCAGATTCCGATGTTCATTGCCGCAGTTCATGTAATGCCAATGATACTGTGAGAAAAAAGACTCGTTTTTAAAACTGTAACTGTTCTTAGAGTGAGGAGCGATAGAGTCATTGATGATTACTTCGACCTGCCTTGACAAGACAGTGCAGCTAAAAAGGCTACTAATCCTTGAAAAATAAAAAAATAAAAAGTCATATTATTATTATTATAATATTTTATGTTGTGATATGGTTAACTTATTTACTCTGTTTCAGTTGGGTATCCGCTGTCTAATTAGCTAGCTTACTTATTCCCATTGTGAAAGGACTTTATATGTTGTGTCAGCAAGGTCTAACATTCAAAGCACTTAATTCTGCTGATGAATTTAAAGGCATCATAAAGAATATGGTGATGGAGGCATGTAGCTGTTTCTCCGGAGAGGCCACCACGTTTGAATAGCTGTCCTTCTCATTTGCTGTCAATTTTTGTATATCATGTTCTATATGTATTTTATACGTATTTTAATTTGTTTTGATTTTGTATGGCTGCTACCTTAGCCATATCTCCCTTGTAAAACAGATTTTTCATCTCAATGGGACCTCCTGGTAAAATAAAGGAAAAATAAATACTGATAGGATACCGTCACTCAAAGGGCCTGAAAGGGTGAGGCTTGGGCATTGAGACTTTTGTAGGATGAGATGAGTTCTATTGATGTTGTTCCTACTGGCTGCTGATGGAGGTTAATAAGGGTCGTTGATTACTCAATGCACCTTTAATTACTCTATAGGAATCTTATAGCTCCTCAGTCGCTATATTAAGCAAAGCTGCCTGTTTCTTTTCATGTCCCTCTGAGATACAGATCCATGTACATATTTCACCGGAGGCATTAGGGTGCAGGGGCAGCCGGGAGTGCTGCCCCAGAAGCGGAGACAAGTTCAGTGTCTGTACAAGGGTAGGCCAATTCAGCAGGGCTCTTGCAAGGATTGGAAATGTGAAACTTACTCTTAAATGGTGGTCTCTCCATTACAAAGAACATAGTGAAATAAATGACCCAATTCGTGAAATCACTGACAGGCTCACTGTGTGCTGAAAGGGGGAGAAAATGACCTTTTTCAGCTCTTATGAGTCATTTTGAATGCAACCACTAAATTGGAGGAAAAAAAAAAACTCATTGTTGCCATTCAGTTTAAATTTATTCTCACATAACTTAGTTTAGTTACTTTTATTGTCCCCCTTGGGAGAAATTTGTCTTGGACACAAGAGACTGTCTGTTTACATATAACACAACACAAAAGTACAGATATATATCAACATAGGGACATAAAAAACATAGCACCAGATGTCCACAGTCCTTCCATCTCGGACCCTGCACATATACACACACTTTCTCCATTTGCACCATTACACGCCCCTTGCCTGTTGCACGACTAATATTCTATTACACTTTCCTATACTATCATTAGTTTTACTGCACAATCCCTTTGCAAATCTCTCACTTATACATACACTCATGCACGCACTCACACACACACTATCTGTGACTTTAAACAACAGGCAACGTTTTTATGTAAAAACACCCATGGTACAGTACCTAAATCACAAAGTGCAATTGGGCTGCAATTGAGAAGAGACACCCATCCTCACAAACATCCTCACTAGCTTGTTTTCCCAAATGAAATTCTGGTGTTGGTGATAGATACTTCTCTACCTGTACAGTGTGACCATAAAAAAAAAACTTAAGACCAAAATACTTAAGCACTGAGAGAGCATTCCATCAAGAGAAAGCTGAACATTAGCTCCTCTGCCTCTGGGAGCTGTCGTCATATGTGTGAATGTGGCATAAACTTAGGAATTCATGATATATCCTGCATTAATTCATGCCTTAAATCATCATGCATGAATCATGCATTAGTTAAGCATCACTTAAGTATGATTTGTACCCTTGTTATAAAGTGTTACCAACAATTTTTGGTGATATTACCTATGCAGATAGTAATTCCTACTCAAGGGATAGTTTTCCACTTTGCCTTTTAGGGCGCTGTACAAATGTACGTGCAACAAACAATATTTTTACCAGCAAATAGCTTCATTGTAGTAATGAAGACATATGTTTATGAATATCTTGTTTAAATTTACTACGTTTGCCCAGTGCTAACAAAATGGAAATTTCTCATCTTGTGGACTGTTTACTCAATCAGTGCTGGTAGTACTCGGTCTGTTTCTAGCTGTAGTGGCTATGTATGGCAAAAGTATTTCTGCTGGTGTCTATCTTAGTTACAACTACATTTTTTCCAGCAAAGCAGATTTTTGAAATTCAGGTTTGGAATTAATTAAGTTTACACAATGCTAATGACACAGGTGCTATAGTAACATCCTCAACAACAAGCCAGCAGGCCAACCCAGGGTTTACGTGGAGGAAATGCCTCTCCAGTGGTCACTGAAGAGGCATTTTTAATGCCAGGTGTGAACCACAATCTGTTTCAGCTGAATGTAGACACAATCTGGATAGATCTGGGTACGAAACACCAGCTCTGAACAGGGCCTGTGTGTGAAGGATTTTTTGCGGGTGAATGCAGTATTTTACTTACAAATAGACTGACCCAGCAAAGCAGTTACTTATAGATGTGATGTGCAGTTCGGGCAGCAAATGAACAATGTCTCTAAAAGGCTACTATGATCCTGAAAAGCAGCTATACTACCAGAGCGTAAAAGAGGATCTACTCCTCTTGAAAATCAGATTCATGAATGAGATATATTGGCACTGGGGGGACTGGATAACATCTTTGGTTTTGGGGTATTTGTCTGCCTACATTTACTAAAATGTTACAAACAATTAAAAGAGACGCAGTACTCTTCCTGTTTTTGATCATGCCTCTACTCTGTGAAAAAAATCAGTCCAGCACATTTTGTGCCACACTGTAGCCAAAGACACATACAGTAAACATATAAAGACCAACAAATACAACAAACCAGTTTTCAACCATTATGGTTTCTTTTTTCTGTCATCATTGTACTATGCTCTAAAATAAATCTGAAAGTTTGAGTATTTTGAGAATAATATTACATATTCAAAATCATTTTGTTGTGATAAACACCTTGATGTCTCATTTTCAAGATGTTTCCTACAGATTGTCTTCATTTTGTATAGAGGTACATCTATACAAGATGAATAAGGATCATATTTCATTAAGCTAAAATGTGTTGAGAAGAGGAATAACTTCTGAGAGTCTCACATCCAGTATCTGTCACATCCAGACTCAAATTATATCAACATTTAGACAGTAAGATAACCTTTTACATATTTTTATGTCTGTATTCATGTATAATGCTGACGTGTCAGCAAATACAAACATGCAGGTGGCCATCCGAGCAAATCCTCACTAATTTTAACTTAATTAGAGTGCTGTGAACTCAGGAACTGCAACATAGCTGCAATGTAAAAATTAAAAACAAGTTTAGTTAGTTCAGCTAACTAACTTGATCAGGTCTGCTTACCATTAACACATGATGCATGAAAGCACTAAAGCTGATCTTTGTGGCAAAAATATGGATCAGAGGTTGGAATTATTCTTGTGACGCTCTTCAGGTGCCCACATATGACACACAAACCTTTAAATACAGCGTAGGTGAATCGTTGATATGTCATCACAGAAGTGTGCATAGCAAGAAGGCAGGGGATATAAACTGGATTTACATTTTGAAATTTGCTTGATGCCACAGCCGTAATTTTCAACCAGCCACTCAGCTTAATGTGATAAAAAAGTTTTTGTGCCAGATAGTAACATCATTTTACTGATTCTTCAAGAGTGGATGCTTGAAAGAACTCTGGGTCAAACATACGTGGTGAGATTAAAGTTCTTTCAAACATTTCTGCACTGAAGGCATCATTGTCCATGAACATGTGAAAAGAACGGCATTCATTGAATATGCTCGTACTCTGATCAAGGGAGAGTTGAATGATTCTTTCTGCAAATAATGAATGTGAATGCAAGCCTTGGCTCTTGTGAGAGTTAATGACATTCATGAACTGTTTTATGACACCAGAGGCCAAGGCCAACCACTGGCATTCTGTTCTGAGTTAGCCATGGATCTCTACACCGATACAGTCCTACCGTTCCTCATTGCCAGTGTTGTGGATTGAGCATAACCACATGTGACCATTCTCTATAGCTATTTGCTATTTGCATTTGTGCACGGATGAGGCCAGGCCCGTCAAGTGGGACATGTAAACGTTGACAAAGTAATTGGCAGGTTTGCCCCTGTGCAGGAGGACGATGACATTTTTAAAAGGGGCCATGATGATATGTACAAAGTTCCTGTTCAGATTATTTTGTTCAATGGAGGATGGTGGAGCACACATATGGACTACACTTGACTACAGCAGACTGAGAGACAGAGACAACAACTGGCAGTGAAACAGTTTTTATCAACTTAAATTTTGGTTTGGAGGAAAAGTTGAATGTTGAATTAATCTGTTCTTTAACTCCATGCTTGTAGACTTGTAGACTGTCTACTTTGTCCTGCTGTATGAAACATTGTTGAAGTGGTAAAACATGTACTCACATTGGCTTTTCTTAGCTTTTAAATGTAATCTCTGCCTGAGATTGTATAGTAGTGTACAGTAGTTCCTTTCGTTTGGGAAGTGAGCAGTGGCAGTGATTGGGGCTGGGGCTGGTTGGTCAGGAGAAGTTCTGCTGAACAAGAACTGTTCAGATCAACTCATTTACTAATGAAAAATCAAAACTGTTAACTATTAACATGAACTAGTTTCTTTTAATCTGTGTGAACTGAACTTTGAGCAGGTTCCTGTTAAGTGAGACCTTAATGAACTAGGATACTATGGGCTGTTACGGAGCACAGAGTTTGCTTGCATAGGAAACCTGCATCGTGGAACAGTATAGGAGCTGTTATGGTCATGTGATTGGTTTGAAGTTGGTGAAGCTAATGCATATTGTTGCAACTGTCACGGAAAAGTATGTGTATATGTTTATGAAGCTTTTTTTTTTTTATCACAGAAGCTGAAATATTAACAATTATTGATGATAGCAGTTATGTAATGCTGATCATCTACGACCAACATTAGAGTGAAGCTGGACAGGTGGGCAGCATGGGGAAAATCAGAAAATCACTTGTTGAATCACTGTACGTGTGACTAGTCAGCTGTATGGGAAAAGAATGGCTCAGCTGGCACAAAGCCATTTTGCTGGTGACGCGGCACAGTAGCCTTTAGAATACATCAAGAAATCCACTGTAAATTAACTAATTAATATATTGATTATATCTTCTAATTAACATAATGTTGAATTTACTGCATTGATGCATTCATTTGTACCAGTTTCTTTTTTTAAAGCCGTTAATGTAATTCACAGAGGAAAGAAAAAAATCAAAGAACAAATTGTAATGTATTAAGATGCACACACACTGAAACACGCACATGCTCTTGCTCTCTCTCAGTATCTCTCTCTCGCTCTCTCTCTCTCACACACACACACACACACACACACAGGCACAGAGAGAGAGAGAGCACCTGCTGAGAATGTCTGTGGGCCTGTACATGACCCTGTCAGGAGTCTTCAGGAGATTAATTTCCCAAGCCTGTTTTCATAGATAAAAATTGGGACAGAATGAGAAATTTAAGACGTAGGGAACAAATCTGAAAATGATATACATTTCGAGGGGATTAAGTAAATCAGCACATTTCTCCATCCCTTCATTTGTCCTTTGTTTCACTCCATCATTTCTTTAAGAAAAAAAAAATAGATTTTTGGCTTTGTCAGTGTGTAAGGATTTCCACTGGCAGACATTACCAACACTAAAATGAAGCAAGAGACTCCACGCAAAGATAATCAGGCTAAAAAAAAAAAAAAATGCCCTCCTGAGTAATTTATCCTCCGAAGTAATTTCAGTATTTATGGGATTCACCTTCAAAATGTAATGTGGCATGCAGGTAGAAAAAAAACATGGGAAATGAGAAATCCAGAGAGAGAGAGAGAGAGAGGGAGAGAGAGGAATCCGAAGGGAGAGTCATAAAGTAAGCCATCTCTCCAGTCTGCCATCCAGACAGGTCTCCTGTGACCTCCACCACCAATGCCTTGTGTCCTTCACATCTGACAAAGTTAGGAGGACACATTGGAATTATGAGGTCGTCTGAGCCACCTCCATATTTGAATGCACTTATTATGTCTCTGTCTGGATAAGAGCATCTGTTAAATGACTGAATTGTAAATTGTGTGCTGAGGACGGCAGACGAGCAGGGCAGATAAAGGAGCTTTGTCTTAGTTACATTTCAGCAGGTAGCAGCATGGCTTAGACTGCCAACAGGTTTTGCTACTGTGCGAGCCTAATGGTGGATGACTGAGGGGAGGAGAGAGAGTCACTTGGAGAAGAGATGTGATTTTCCACTTGTCCAAGCAGTTTTCTAAGAAATCATACATGAGTCATCTTGCGCTTTGTTGAAGAAAATGTATTGCACGGCGCCGATTTTGGAATGTACACTCTCCGCTTCTGTGCAATCTCAGTTTGTGCCACAAAACTAATTAGATAAATGAGACTGCACGACTTTGAGAGTAAATGCCACATCCCTACAGTCCTTTTATAATATTGCCTCTTTGATTTATTGAAGCTTTGTTATTCTCAAATGACAAGGTTGGTGAAGGGGAATAAGGTGGACGCATGGAAGATGCAAGAATGAAACTTGTGATAAATCTGTGGTTTGGGGGACGCCTGTCCTTAGACAATTCTGAGGAACTGGGAGGGACTAAACTAGTGGGGAATGAGTGATGGTGGTGAATGAGTACCCTCCAGTCCCTGTTACAGTGTTAAATATTGTTGCCCATTGCACTAATATCATATATGATTGATCAAGTACATTTAAAATTCATATTTGGACATTAGATTACCCATTATTTTACACCTTATTCTCATTTCAGGCAGACCACCAAAAAAAACTAATGCGAAAAAAGCTTTGTGGAAAAAAATGTTTTTGTTTTCACCCTTAATGGTATTCAATATTTTCCCGATTCTCAGGGCTGTTTTGGTACTTGAAATCATCCAGAGCAGTTTTCTCTTGCAGCTGATCAGAATTCTTGACTCGTCTTGCTCTTTCTTCAAATCTTCTATTTAAGGATTGCACCCCCTCCAAGCTATTGTACCAATGCCACTGTGCTAATCAATCACAGAGCACAAAGTGTTTGTCTGTGTGTATGCGTGCGTGCGTGCTTGTCTGTGTGCATGTGAGTGCATGTGTGTGTGTGTGTGTGTCTGTGTATTCGTGAAGGGGTGTGTAGCTGACGCTGTTCCAATGATTACGAGGCCTTAAACATCAAGCCTATTGCCAAATTGCCCTCGACAAGGAAATATGTTGTTAGCTAAGATAATGTGCCGCCCATTATTTTAGGCTATAGTGCTCTGCCAGAATGCAGGATTATTTGGAGCTTGCAGGGCGGCGGCAGCTGCATGCTTAGAGATACACAGAGCTGAAACAGGGAGCATCTCCACCATTTTGTTGCCAGTTTTGGAGACAAGAAAGAAAATTGTAGGTTATATCCACAAGCAAAAAGAAATGCCTTTTGGCAACTTGCACATATAATGTTTAGAAATGGTCCAATTTTATATTCATATATATATATATATATATCCCTTGATCATATATAGGTATATATATGAGAAACTGCAGTATTTGGATTTTCTTATTAAAATATTGCTGTGAAATTAGCTGTGATGACACACTCTAGAACTAAAAAAAAAACAAAAAAACTTTTACAGAAGGTACACTAGCTACAAAGATCTGCTTTGTGCTTTCATGTGGTCCAATTTGGGAGTTCTCCGGCTCAACTTCCCATAAAATCTAAGTCTTCCTTCTGCCTGTAAGTTACATATCAAAAGCTGTCGGAGGGAAACAAAAAATATGAAATATACACAAATAATAAACAGATACTCCTATTACAATTCATTTGACAACTGTAAATTTATATAAATTCCCTCATGAGTCACCTGTCAGTCAGTTACATGATGCTCCTTTAGACAAGTGACCCTTAAATTATTGTTTATTCATATATCTTGATATGCTATACCACTCAATGAGCAAGTACAGCAATGACACAAAAATATTCTGGCAATAGCCTAACTGATGCATTTGCTTGTGTGGAGAACTCGACGGAATACAATTGTTTTTTTTTGTTTGTTTGTTTTTTTGGATATGTATGCATGCATATTTCATAATATTTAGTATTTCAGTCCTCCATCCTTTTTAAGTGGGTTTATGACCTCCATTTTCAGAAGGATGGATCACCAGGGATCTATCTTAAGGAAGGCTCTTGATAAAAATATGATAAAAAAAAAAAAAATGGCCTGCTGATAACAGTTGCATCTCCTGTAGATGGATATTGAAATATTAATTTCATATGTGGCCATTATTTGACAGAGACAGGCAGCACTATCAGTTGTCCTCTATATTCTTTTCAATCAACATTATATGGAAATGTTTGTCTGAGATATAGCGACTGGAAGATAAATCATGCATGCAAAGATGCCGTCCTCCAACATCTCCATAAACATGGATATATGTGATAATGGGGAATCTCTCCATGTTTCAATCTTATATGGCTTGGCTTGACAGTGAAAAAACATGATGAATGAAAACACCCGCTGACATGCATACTCCCACACCATAAAACAAGCTTGAAAGGATGCATGCTGCACTGTAAATCAAAAGTCTCCTAACAAAACTGTCAGGGCTGTGTCAGTCTGAGAAAGTTCAAATGAAGTACCAGTATATGTTGAAACTATGAAGGTGGAAGAAGGAAAATAAACTCAGCTAAATACAAAGGGAGAGTGCCCAAAAGAAATGGGGAAATCAGGTCAAGATAAAGTGCAGAACACTCAGATCATGTGCTGTATTGCTCTGTGCAAGCTAATCTGGGTAAATTATGTGATTAGACATTAAAATCCATCATTTACAAATAGCATCATGGGAGAGGTATTATTGAAATGAATTAAACACTTTGAACAAGCATACTGGCTGTCTTGTTTGAGCTAAGCTACTGTCATGTCATATTCCCCCACAAATACACATATTTCATCACAGAAAACAACTTTCTAATAAAATCCCAACAGCTTTTCTCATTATATTGTTCAGAAGAGGTTTGGCTCCATCATAATGTAAAATTTTACTACTTTCCTCCACCAACAGAGTTGGATGAAGATAATGTTTTCACCTCATTCAGCCTGTTACTTTTTGAGCAGGATATCTCAAAAACATCTGAATGGATTTGCACAAAACTTTGTATGTAGCAGGCATGGTGGTGGGCGTGACCAATCACAAAAAGACATGTAACTTCCAAACTCATCCACGTAACACGGGAAAATTTGGTGGAAAGCTTGATCATGGGTCAAGAAAGAGTTGATTGTGCTAACTGGCCAAAATCGGGCATGGCGGTAGGTGTGGCCTATCACAAAAGGTGCATAACTTCCAAACTAATTCACATAACTCCTCACGATCTGGCAGAAAGGTTGGTCATAAGTCACAGAGGAGTAGATGAACTTTTGATGATGATTGGCCAAAGTGGGGCGTGGCAGTGGGTGTGGCCTATCACAAAAAGGTGCATAACTGCAGCAACAGAAATACTCCCTTTATCACCCACACACACATAACTGTTTAATGTTTGAAAACGTTACCCTCAATTAAAAGCATAAAAAATTGGTCATCTTTTTACCTCATGCTACAATAAGGTTTCATCATGGTACATTGGCTCTCTGCTCTCAAAAGACTGTAGCCGTTTAATAAATGATTCTTGATTTCTTACATGGCAGACATATGTGATGAGGAAACTGCATTAAGTTGGCAAAGGTATGCACTTTACTGAGAGCCATCTTTCTAGTCAGAGAATCAGAACACTCATTCATTAACCCTCAGTTTGGCTTGTGTGGCATCGTCTTTCTTGTGAGGTAACTTAAGATTAAACAGTGTCTTTGATTTGATTTCAGATATCCATACCACATCTACACCTAACACATTACCAACAATGTATGACATTTTCCTCCAGATCCAACAGATCATTAATGCATGAACTGAAAATCACAAATTTAACTCTTGAATTATTCTTGCCTGAGAGAAGAGAGGCAAACAGGGAAAGAAAGCAGAGAGCAAAAACATCTTTACTTATGCCCTATACAGCATTGCACAAAACTGAAATTTGATACCATCACTTTACATATTTCTTACTTTTATTAATTACTTTCAACAATCTAGAGGCTGGTTTTGTGAAGAAAGTTTAAGGGCTCTAGTTTTCCCGGCGCAGCGCAACCTGAGGGGCGCACAGTTTACTAGTTTTGCAGATCAAGGTGCACCGAGATGGGAGTGACGGCGCAGCAGGGGGAGGTGTCGACAGATTCAGCTTGGCGCAGTGACGGTTTCGTGCCAAAAGGCTTTGCCGAGGTGCACTCAAAGCTCGCCATCTGGAACCACGTCTACTTTCAGCGCAAGGTGGAGCGGAGCCGGCGCAGTGAAGGTTTGGCTGACTGGCGCACATCACCAAAACCTCACAATCAGCACAAACGGTGCCAATCTCCTTTGATCTGACATCAGTTGTAACGGGACAGTTGATATGGAGATATACACTCACCTAAAGGATTATTAGGAACACCTGTTAAATTTCTCAGTAATGCAATTATCTAATCAACCAATCACATGGCAGCTGCTTCAGTGCATTTAGGGGTGTAGTCCTGGTCAAGACAATCTCCTGAACTCCAAACTGAATGTCAGAATGGGAAAGAAAGGTGATCTAAGCAACTTTGAGCGTAGCATGGTTGTTGGTGCCAGACGGGCTGGTCTGAGTATTTCACAATCTGCTCAGTTACTGGGATTTTCATGCACAACCATTTCTAGGGTTTACAAAGAATGGTCTGAAAAAGGAAAAACACCCAGTATGCGGCAGTCCTGTGGGCGAAAATGCCTTGTTGATGCTAGAGGTCAGGAGAATGGGCCGACTAATTCAAGCTGATAGAAGATCAACTTTGACTCAAATAACCACTCGTTAAAACCGAGGTATGCAGCAAAGCATTTGTGAAGCCACAACATGCATAACCTTGAGGCGGATGGGCTACACCAGCAGAAGACCCTACCGGGTACCACTCATCTCCACTAAAAATAGGAAAATGAGGCTACAATTTGCACAA
>OMLB01055467.1:0-42550 GCA_900302555.1 Myripristis jacobus
AGAGCCAAGGCTGGCTGGAGTCTGAATGGAGAAGACAATAACCCGCCGGGTCCCTGGTCCCTTCATGTTACACTGTGCACTGCCTCATCTCTATAGGAGAGGGATAACGCAAAAGGAAAAATGCCCATGTCTTATTTCCCTATCCTTACATAATTTTAGAACAACGCCTTAAGCCCGAAAAGCAGAAGTAGGAAAGCCCATGGAGCCTACTTGCTGCGCATTAGTGTAGACTGTCGGTGCCGTATTAATTCTATTAGCTTTTATTGATTGAATAATAAAACAAATAAAATCCTTTTAAAACATCTGCCTACAACTAATCAACTTACAAGTTTAACATCTTGTATTTCTACAGTGCTTTACAGGGGATAGATGAGGATGTAAAAACCTACTATTGAAAATGCCTACCTAGTTATAATAAAGAAAAGACAGTTGCTATCGCAGTGTGCGAGTGAATACAGGTGATTAAATTGTGCAGTGATTTTAACTTAGGCAGCCTACAGTGAGGATCCAGCGGCAATCCAGACATTTTTAACAAGGATGACAGCGGGCTCAACTGGATCGTCTGCTCTTTTTCGCTTCTTTGATTTCCTCTTTAAAAATGTCTATTCATTAGAGAGCTAGTTGATATACTTGTAGCGAAATAACGCCCGGCGCTGCGCTGCTGCACCGCACCGGACTGCCACTCGAATCCATCCGAGTACCAGCCACTTTACGAGCATACGGGCTATTGCTTTGGCACCCTGCACCCTCGGAGACGCTGCATGTCGTACTCTCACAACTCTTCCACGATCTTACCGCTGAGGAAATTAATGTGGGAAATCTCACCCAAAACGTGTCAAGAAGAAGGGCTGCTGTCAGGACCAGAGCGAAGTCAGTTCTCATCGTGGCGAGCGAGCGAGCGAGGGCTGCCTGGACGAGGAAACAAAAAAAGAGGGTCGATTCGTGCTTCTTCTCCCGTGATTGTATAATTTCCCCCACTCTTGGTCAGATGGCTTGTTATGTCCCCCCTTGTTCTCCGTGAGTGTGCTGCAGCTCTGCCCCGAGTTCCCCGGCTCTCTCATCTGCAGGTGAGCGCTCAGCTCAGCACCAAAGCGCAGCCAGCGTCACTCTCCAACCCCTCCTATCACCCGGTGCAGGAAAACTCCACACACGCACTTAAAGCAACACTCGTGGTAGCTTTAGAGCAACCGAGCAGACCCCTGATGTTTGTCTGAGGACCCCTCTACATTTTTTATCCCTCTTCTATAACGTCCTTTTCGCTCTAAGCCGGTAATGTAGTGGCAAATTAATACGCGGGTAAACTGCGTCAAGAGAGTCGTTTTTTGCCGTCATGATTTCCCCCCCAAAACTTACAAGGCCGCTTATGTCGCTTATAGATGTGTGAGAAGAAAAAGCCCCACTAATAGTTGATGGATGTGCAACATTAATACATCGAGGTTTATCATCTTGCACAGACGCGCTCAGCTCATGCTCCCTGAGTATTATTTTTTGATAAAATTCTGGCAGCGTTTGCTGAATTAGGCTGCTTGGCTTCCCTAGACAAAGACTTCAAGGTACTCTTATTCTGTATTTTGCTCGATTATTAAACAAGCAACAGTTATAGTGTTCTTTGTCCCTTTTAGTCTTTAAATGTTTGATTTATTGGTGTGCTCCGGGGTAGCTTTTAACTACTGATGTAATGTTCATGTAGGTCTGTTCTGTCAAATGCCACAATAATAAACTTAGAGGTTTAAGTTACACCTTTGATTGCCTTTGATTGTGATGAAACCACAGTTACAACTTTGGCTCACTTAAGTGTGTCTCTGCGACGTTTATGATGATCCACATAAGGCAAATAACCACCAATGTCAACAAAATCAATTAGTTTCAGGGAAATACTGATGCGCAAGCCATTCCCATTAAAACGCCATGTTTTAATGTAACATAAATTTGATGCCTTATTCGGCATACTATAATGAATATGTATTCCACAGAGTCAATATTTATGTCAACCTAAAAGGCTGCTTAAATTAAGGTGCATTTAACCCTCCACTATGTATCACTGATATCGATGAAAAAGTGCAGCTTATCAGCTTGATGGGTTCTTCTCTGTGGGAGAAACAAAAGGTGCAACAAAAGCTCCTTTTTTGATACTGAGTTGCTTTTTAGGGTCTTACCCAGTCATCACAGCTGTGTAAAGTTGACTGTACTTTGCATAGAATATCAAGGGGACGTTAAAGTTAAATAATGACAGGTAACAGAGTCAGAATGATGATTATTCACTAGCAGACGTTTCATTTGACTTGGCATACTGGATTGATGTCAGGTCAGTAGTATTAACTGTCAGTTAAATTTGTGCAAGCATTAGAAGTTGAATGGTGAATGACTTGAATGGTTCAGATTTTCATACTGATCTAATAATTTTTGCTGATTATTGTGAAGAATGAAATACCATTAGTGGATATTTGTGGCATGTAGTAATGGATGCACTCTTCAATAATTTATTTTCTGTGATTAAATATTCTGACTAGAAGGAGAGGGCAAGCAACAGCCACAGTCTGCCGCACTTTAACTGCATCCCAAGCTTGGTACCTTTTTTGCAAAAGGAAAAAAAAAAGAAAAAATCAGGGATGAAAATGAAAAAGTTTTTAATGAATGTGCAGTACTGTATGTTGACCCTCATGCAGGCAAAAGCATCTGTTTTGTGTTGTGCTTTTACACTCTGTTGATACCGCATGATCCCTGTGTTATGGTTGTTCTTCACTTGAGTTCAGCCACAGTGTAAGTGGTCATTTCTGCAACATTACCAACTAAGCCACCGATGGTGAAATGCCATATAACAGTAATTTTCTATTTATACTTACTGATGCATTTACAGTAGTGGAGCTGGTAGACCACTGACTTGCTATAGTGCTGCAGTGGCTAATCCAATAGTACTGTCTACCTAGTTGACTAATAGCTTCTCTGGGACTCTTAAGACTACTGCATAAAAACATTAAAAAATAAAGAAAGAAAAGAAAAGAAACTGAATTTAATATGTGAATCTGAATCCCTCACAAGAAAAAGAACGACCCATTAAAAACATTTGAACCTTTACTTCTCACTATACATGAGGCCATGTTGATACTTAGCTTGTGTGTGTGTTTGTGTTTCAATGCCATTCACCTTTACTGACAGTTTGCCTGTACAATGTGGCCTTGCTTTTGTATAAAATTCTGCCTGAATAAACAGCAGAATATGGATGATGGTCTTGCCTGTCTGGCCTTTGAGCTACTAATGATCCTCACATTCAGCAGCCTCTGATTGACAGCTTGTTCTCCATCTTCTCAGTGAGCCAATGGGTTAATCCTGTCAAAAAAGAGTATGACTCTGCATTAGTGGGCGGCTGCTCAGCCAATTTTCTCCATGTGACATGCCGGCATTTTACCACCTCTCCCTCTCTTCTCAATCCCCTGGTCTCACAGATGAGCTCGAACATTCCTATCTCCAGCCCTTTTTTTATTCCTGATGGGCTCTATGACATGGTCATGGTTTTCGTCCTGTTAAATGCTGAAATTGGCAGGTTTGTGTGAATGTGTGTGTGTGAGTCCCGAGGTAATTCAGAGTCTATGGTAATGTAAGGCTACCAGTGAGCGAAAAAGGTGAGAAAATCTTGGCTATTATCTGGGGATGATAATAGCTACAGTGGCCATATCTAAACATACAATATATGGATGTGGATGCACACATTCTGGTCAGCGTTACAATAGGGTGGTTTTATAATTTCATTCAGTGTGCACTTTCATCTTGATTTTGATCACCCCCAGTTTTATTTGAATTTTAATTTGGTTTCAGTTAGAATGCGGACACTGTGTTTGTTAGCTGTAGTTAACATTTTAGTTTGGATGAATGTTAAGTATTAGTCTTTTTATTTTCCTCTTATGTTTTTTTTTCTTTTGTCTGTGAGCAAAGAGATGGTAAAATTATTTTCTGTACAGATGGCACAGTATAGCCTCCATAATAATAATAACAATAATAATAATGCATTCCTATTGACAGATGCTCTGTGCTCATGCATGAGTGTTCTCTGAATTTCTCTCTCATTATGGGAGTGAAGACTGAAATTGGAAATAATTTAGATTCATTTTTATTCTATGGCAGTTACTTTTCAGTGGTAAAAGTGAACATTCGCTTAGCTTCAGCTTACTCATTCATATTTGTAGATCTTTCAGTTCTTGCTCTTGCTTTTTGTTGCTCTAATGTAGAAATCTTTTAGTCCTTACACGCTTTTCTGCAGAGGTGGCAAAATAACAGACATTCTTTACTCACGTAGAAGTACCAACACTTGAATAAAAAAAAATCCCCTAGCAAAAGCAGAAGTACTGCTTTGACTTCTTTGCTTACTTTTGACAACTGCCTTCTGTTAATTATTATTGAGGTAAAAGCATAAGTGCAAAGCTAACTTCTCTCTGTCACAGACATTGCTTTCACTAGACGCCATGGATACTCCAAGTGATCTTCTTTTCTATGTGTTATTGTCCCATCCATTTAGGCTGAGGCTGGTCTTGATGTTGAGAGGGTGCATAATGCAAAACAACAAGCACGAAACAGTCCAGACCCCAGTGCGCCTGTGAGCGTCCTTTTAAATGCCCCCACCAGTGCCGTTTGTCCACCACATGGTACCAGCTCAGCACAACTCTACTGCAGTCGACTGTCCTGGCTTTACTTTTGTCTGGTTGATGTTGTTTTTGCACTGCAGATGCACCGCCTCTTGGTGCTGTGATGCCCCGTCAGTCACTTGTGGGCATGTTGACCACCTTCTCTTCCACTTTCTACCAGAGCCCCACACAACTGTTGTGTTTTAAAAATTCGACAAGACCAATTAGAAATGGCTGCTTCACATGGACGATATGATTGTAATTAATAGATTCGCTGAAAAACATCATTTTTTTTACATGGACAGATAACCAACAGCAGTGCATCCCACTAAACATCTCTGTAGGTGCAGGGATGTGCATAGCCCTGCATAGCCCACGGCGGCAGTACTGCGCGCACCATGGGAAAAATAATCAATAATTCCCCTCGAAGGCATTAAAACTAAAATAATGACTCAGTTTTGAAAATGTAAGGAGTAGAAAGCACACATATTGGTGTTAAAATGTAGGGAGTATGGTAGAAAGTTGTCAGCAAGATAAATACTCAAAATCAGCTGAAGTACTGTAACAAAGTATTTGTATTTTGCTTTTCTGTGGGCTGAAAAAACTCAGTAACAACGAGGTTATGAAGCTTTTTGTTGAATAAAATAAGAGATGAATGATGGTCAAACTGCAGACAAGGCTGTCTGTCTACATTCCTGGAAAGCTTATATTTTGCATTTACAAGGTTTTCATGCAACGGTGACATATCGTTCTTGTTTGTGTTCCAAAACTCTGTTATCTTTCTTCTTCATCTATTAATTCACTAAAAGATAAGGGCTTGTTGAACTATGGAAAGGCAGGTAATCGGAGCAAACAAAAATTCTCTCTCAACCCAGGCCTGGCATTTCTAAAAGGCTCCCTTTACACCTGGTATTAACATGGTTTCTCAGTGATCAGATTGTGAGTAAGACAATCTCTGCCTTTGTTTTGAGAACTAAGAAAAGGTGCATACAAAAATGCCAGTTCCTCAGCACTTCACATCCCTGAGGCGTATGAGGGGAAGTTACACGTGACAGTTTGCTTTTTGCAAGGGAAAGTGAAACGTGAACCCACTGTGGGTGCATGAGACGCATTTTAACGCCAGGTGTAAATGTAATCCAGCGAAAAGATATCTGGACACAGTCTGGGTACGAGGTGCATGTTAATGCCAGGTGTAAAGGGCGCCATATAGTCAGCTACAAGATCTTATTACCAAAGTTGTCTCTCTGACTGCTGTTCATGTTTGACTTAAGACTGGAAATATACTTCTAACCTAATTAAAAGAGATGATCAAGATGCTTCAAACTAGTGCTAGATTGTAGAGCCAAATTTTGAGTAAGTGAATCACAGATTGTTGCAGATTGATTTTGTTTATTCATTTTCTAAAGTTAAAAAAATAGATCTATATGCAGATTTTGGAAAACAGATTTTGGGTGACACTAAAAATATAGTTCAATGATCCATTATTTCTGTGATTTTTTTTGAAAAAGGCAAACATGAATGATCTTAGATTTTACAGCCCCAGTGCTCCTTTCTAGTGTGAGTACATGGTCTTGTTAGACGTGCTTTGAAGTGTTAGGTTTCTGGAAGTTTCCCACTGTGGCATTCTTCAAGAAAGAACAGTTGACAATGTTCAACCATACAGTGGGCTACTGTATGGTTGAAAAGGAATATCACTGAGTTTCACTTTAAACAGCATTTTCTAGTGCTCCCGGACAGTCCTCCTTCTCTTAGTGAATGCTCACTTCTGTCCCCTGTGCACCAAAAGAAATGTCCTCTTTTATATCAATCTGATACCAGCCAACATTCAGATGAATCACACCTGTGCAAAAAGAGGTGTAAAAAACATTAGTAGAATGTGTTTGTGGGAATGCAGGTAACCCCTTTGGTTCAATACTAAAAACAAAGAGTTCATTTGGGTGTAAAAGCTCAAGCAGGTTTTGAACATGCACTCTGCCAGCAAGGCAGCTCCAGGCTGTACACGAGGATCTTTTGTTTAAAGCTTCAGGAGACTGTCGTCCATTTTCACAAATTTGGCAAGAATTGACACAAAAACAACATGTTGGGAATTATCAAAATGAACAGAACTGCTTTTGAAAGGTAAGGATCAGTGGAAAGCCACTCTGGTAAGTATGGTAACTTATGAGGCACAAGAGAAAGTCTTTAAGTCTTCACATGAAAGAAAAACAGAAAAAAAAAATTCACTAAAGGGAAGACGTGTTGGGGTAACGTGTTACAAAGAAATGCAGTACAGTACTCGGATTCCTTTTTTGTACAACTTAATGCATTCGTTTTTTGATTCGGGTACTCAATTATTTAGTTACTTTTTCAAACAAGGATTCCATTACCATTACTTTACATCATTGGGTTGGTGATGAGATCTCCTGATCTCGCAAGACCTGGTGTGTGGTGGTGGCACCCCGCTGCTGAATTAATAACATTTGACAGTAAAAAAAGTAATAAAACTCCACAACTGAAAAACTAGAAGACCTGGAACAGTAGATTGATGAGTGCTTCGACCGACTTGGCACAATGGGCAAGAGAGGAGGAAAGAGATCGACAATGAGCTCTGCACCTTCTGCCAAACACCTTCGCTCACCTGACTCATTTACAAACTCACCCACCCACCCAGACAGAAACTTCAAACTGCTTTCCAGAAATTAGTGACACACTTATATGCATAGACTAAAAAAAGTGTCAGCTCTGGATTTAAGGGTTTCCCTCATTCAGCTGTCACACAAAGAATTTCAGGGGTTAAAGCACAGCTTGGAGTTCAGTCATGACCAGATCCACAAACAGTTAAAAAAAAAAAATCTGTCCTAGCTCTCACTGCTGAAATAGCAGCCATCACCAGAGACAGCATTTTATCCTGTATGATCTGGGCTACAAAAGAACCTGTATTCATGTGGTTTTTATTGGAATGTTTTTAGGGTTGTGCTTTTTCAGCCTCATAGGCTTGGTGGTTTAATGTGTACTTTTAATGTATAATAATTTAATAAATACATTAAAAAGAGTTGTATTTGTCATTAATTCGATGATGTTATTATCCTGTAGAGCAGTTGTTCTGTACCTTGGACCCGGGGACCCCCAGGGGATCTTGAGGGGGCACCCCAGAAAAATGTAAAATAATTTAATTTCACTATTATTTATTGATCGCTGACTAGAAATTAGCCAATGATAGAATGCATAAGAATGACTATTCAGTTCATAGGTTTCACACGCTTCACCGTTGTTCTGCTAATCTCATCCAGTGGGATCCCTGAGACTACATCTTATCAAATGCAGGTCTTAGGAATGATATGTGTCAGTTTGGGGGTCCTTGACACTAAAAAGGTTGAGAGCCACTGCTATAGAGGTAATTACCAGTAGCAGACAGCTTTGTATCCTGGCGGTGTTTAGAGACACAGGCAACGAGGCAGGCTACTTGCATCAGCCATCCACAGAGGACTTCTGTTTTTAGTAACACTTAAGTACTAGAATGCATTGCTTTTCTCAAAAAGTAATGCTGTCATGTTTCGTTTAATGGCATCAACACAGTAATGTAACACATTACTTAAAAGAAACATGCCCAACACTAATAACGCTAATTAGCCATGCTACAATTTCACTAAGACAATTCCAGTAGTACTTTTTAAGTGTTGCTGATATAAAATGTGTCACTTAAGGTCAACTGTGCACCAGCTGCATTAGAGTGACTATAACAAACATTTATATGTGTATTAAGTTCCATACGGTAAAATCATCTTCAACCCAAAGGAAGATTTCCAGTGTTTTGGAGGGTAATTCAAGGTCCTCAGAAAAAGTTAGTGCATTCACAGTTTTAGTACGAATTTTAATTTTGATTTCAGTTAATGATCGTACTTCTCACACACACACACACACATATGCACACACAAACACACACATATGCATTTCATCATACAAAGCATCCCTTGACTAGCGCATTTTAAAGCAGGAACTGGCCGGCACAAACACATGGAGAGACAGCACTTATCAAAATCTGTCAGCAGAAGTTGCAGAAGCTGGCAGCAATGGGAGCCCTTATTTCCTCAAAAACACTATCTATCTGCCAAACTCCCATACAGGCTTGCCACTGTACTGTGTAGAGGGTAGTTCATTATGTCATCTCATATTATTCAAAATACTTAAATAAACTCAAGCCCAAGCAGTAGTAAACAGCCAGACAGCCTGGGTCTAATGGCAGTAAAAGAAAGTAGGGGAGACAGGAGGCATCACTCGAAGTCCTCCATAAGCATATTCTTAGGGACCCAGTCATCTAGCTCTCCTGATAATGATGCTTTCATTAGCCATTGTGATGCCAAGCATGTTCCATATGCTAAAGTTGGTGGAGATCAGTCTCTCTTTCTCTCAGTCGCTCTGACTAAAACTGACTGATTAGGTTGCGGTTTGATTTTTATCCTTTTGTATTCCTGTCTCCACTGCACTCTAAAGCCATTAATGCAAATCTCAGCAAGAAAAAAGTGCAAAGGGTAAAAAGTAAACCACTGAGTGTGGTACCAATCTCTATAAAAACTAAATTATTCTGTCTTTATCTGCCACCAGGTTCCTTCCTCTCTCTCAGTCTTAGTCACATCTAAGAAAACATGACAGTCCTTGTTTGGAAAATTACATTCTGATGGAGGAGAAGGATATGATCCCATCCATTTCTCCTGAGTTGTGTGGCCACTGGGGTTTCCTCCTCCCGGCCCCGGTATCCTGTGATGTTGCCCTCGGTTACACAAGAGGCGGGATACTTGTAGGCTGATGATAGATTCAGAGGCACGTTGACAGCTCCAGAACAATGACCAACCCAGAGATCAGGGAATTTCTGGCCTTGGAGCAATACAGAATACTATTGTTTGATTTCCCATCTTTGATGGAGACACAGTGGAAACAAAATGCAGCTGGCTAACCCCTTTGCCAGAGCAGTCATATGGAGCTATGTGATATTCAAACACCACAAAAGCCATTCCAAAAGTGGTCAGCTGAACATTGTGGAGCAATGGGTCCGGCAGGCTCTAAAACCAACATGGTAAGTGAGTGTTTTGTCAGGGGAATGCACCATTTTGTCGTTTTGTTGTTACTGTTGATTCACTGCTCATAAATGACACATGAAAAACATGTTGATGTTTCAGAGCTGGAAAGTCCCTAAATTTTCCCTATTTGTAATATAAGGGATATATATATAAAATTTATGTAGTTTTATGTGCAGTATATATGTAGTTCTTTGCATCAGTGCATTGATTGTAAATTCTATCAATTCAGTTGCATCAATCTGCTAAAAGAAATCATTTGAATCACTCTGACTTTTGCTTGAGCCAATGTAAAATGCTGTGAATCAGTTCATTCAAAATTCTTTATAACATATATGTGGTGCAGATCTAACAGAATACAATGAATGGCATTTTTTTTGTTGATAACTCTTAGTAAGTATATAGTAAGTATATAGTCTGTAATTTTTTTCACCTTTTAGAAGAAAAATTCAGTTCTTTTGGACTGCATCAAATCATTGACTTGAATTGTGGCTTACAAACGGACTCATGGCAGTAAAGAAAAATTGCTCTCAAATCAAATCACCAACTAGTGAACTGTGAATCAAAGTGAATCTGTGCAAAGCCAAAGAGTCACACCTGTAGTATCTTTAACACTCCTACCTCCACTACGACTGTCCCTCAGTGGGTTGAGACAAAGAAAGTCAGATGTGAATGATATTATCTCTCATGTAATTTATCCTCTTCTTTCAGGGGCAGCCGTCAATCACACCTCTGGTCATAGTGGACCTCCATTGTTATGACAGGTCTGTCCACCAAGTGCAAATCATATTCCATTCCCTTTGATTAGCAAAAGCTTGTCATATATTGTTGACAGTGTGGGGCACCTGGAAGCCCAAAGATAGACAGTTACTTTCATGTGCAGCAGGCATGATGCATGTGCCACGGCCTGTGAGTGGACAAATAGGTAAGCGTTAGGTAGTTGAAGCGAGAGGAGTTAAAATGATTTCTAGGCAGGGTGAATTTTTAGCAGCTATGGGAGGCACTCAGAGGAGATGCCCCTAAGGCTGATAGGACCCTTTGATCAGAGATGGAGGGACACGGCTGTTAAAAAGCAGCATCTACCCCCCTCCTACCTCCCCCTTTCCCCATCCCTCTCTTTGTATTCCTCCTTTTCTCTATCCCTCTCTCTTTCTCTCCTTTGCTCTTACCTTTGCTCTCCCTCTCTTCCCGCTCTCTCTCTCACACACAGCGAGGGGTCAGGGCAGCCATCTTGTTTCCACCACGTTCCAGTCTATCTGCTCTCCAGGCGGTTGCTCAGTCATGCCCACAGGAGGCTGTGGCACTGGACAGACGGCCCCTGGCACTCCCTGACACCAATCGCACCCTGAAGATAGGCAACATTAATAATTCAGTCAGCATACACACACACACACACACACACACACACAGTCGTGTTTCCGTCACTTCAGAGGACATTACATTGACTTACATTCATTTCCTGGAGACTTATCCTAACCTTAACCCTAACCACCTACCTAACCACAACCCTGACCCTAACCTTAACCTAACCCGTAAGTTGGCTTACCTTTAAATCAAGACTTCGACCCTAAAATTAATGATTTTCACTTGCTTGACTGTGTAAAGAGATTTACGTCCCCACACCATTAGTAATACCTGGTATAAACACACACACGCACACACACATGCACACACAACGTCATGCACCAGCATATGTGCATGCATGTGCACATGGCCACCTGCAGTGTACATACACATTATACATCACACAAATTTAATGCACATACAAAGACAGACGGGGGAAAAAAACGTAGCCACAGCTACAGACAGATTGCACCCAGATTTTTGTGCATAGCTGTTCACTATCATATTTCAATTGCACAGCAAACTTCTTTTTTTCCTGAAAACACTTTCCCAGAGATTTGGCTTTAGTGGTACACTTTATGTCTTTTCCAGGGTTGCTGCAGTGGGGGGATACTCTGCCACTGAGCAACAGTGAGTAAATTATTCCATTCAATTATCTGAGCATTTGCCCAATAAAAATACCATCTGGGTGCTTGAAATAGATTAGTTTAAGGCCATACTAAATTATTAAACTATTCCCAGTGAGTGAGTCCCCATTCCCCTTTAAATGAGGCAGACTTATGGGGTTCATACTAAGCCTCTGGTCGTCAGACGCACCCAGCACTTAAACTGTGTCTGCCTGGAACTCTGCGTCACAACTCCCAACAGGAACATGAAAGTGGGGTCCACCAATTGACCCTCACTTTTTTCCATTGCCCAAACAGTTAACCTATTTGCCAGACTAACAGCATGCCGCTCGCCACGTAGTGGTGAAGGCGGAGTTTACTGTAATTCATGATAAAGCAGGGTGGATGATGTTAGTTGTCTGGCTTTGGCATATAATTCAAGACTTTAAAACATTTGGCAGATTATCACGGACGAGATCTCCAGCACATCAGTTACACATGACCACACACACATACAAATGATTTCCCTATTTATTTATTTATTTAGTTCATTTTTTTCTTTGTTACAGACACAGATTTAGTTCTGTCAGTGGACAGACCTACAGCACAGTATCTCATTTATTTGAAACAGTCCCTATGGAAGTCCAAACCGACATGCGAACATATGGCTGCATGGCAAAGTGCAGACGCTACTACCCTCCAAACCACCTTAGCTCTGTACTTCAGGGGCTTGAATAGCTACACAGCACACACACGGACACACAAAACACCCCAAAAGCCTTCAGCTCAGCATACGAGGAGATGAGGTGTGTAACTGCTCAGGCATCCCAAACGGTTTAACCATGCCGTGACCTGTAAAGCAGCAATAAGCCAAACCTGCCTGGGCCTTCGCCATTTCACCGAGGGGTTTCTCAGACACCTCAGTTAATATGAGCACTCAGACCACAGGACCGAAGCTGACATGGAATTTATGGTGCATTGGTTTCTGAAGGTTGCCAAAAATCAATTAAATAATGCTCGGAAATGATATTACAGATTTTATTGCATATTCAATCTCCGTCCCCAGTGGATGGAAATTGGTGGTAGATGGATACAATTTGTGTTCTTTGGCAGCAAATGATTATGTTGGGTATCTTTGTCATTGTTTTTGGAAAAAGCTATCACTGTTGTAAATTTAAGCTTCACAAATACTCAAGCCCCATTGTATTGGGGTGCCGGGAAAGAGGGAAGACCACAACAGACTGGAAACCTCCCTAAATTACACAGAAACTACTGCACCATAGGCTTAAGTCTGACAAATAAATAGATTTAGGTATATAGGTATTTTATATATATACTGTATATATGTATTTTTGTATTTTGTATTTTATTGAAAATCATAGCCATCCATCTTCTCGCCAATGGAGACAGAATCTAAAGACTGTACTGCCAAGATCAACATGGGTCAGTGGTTGGTTGAGTGGGGTAGTATGCTATGTAATTGGACAAAATATAATTACACTCAATGTCCTCTTGACTTTGGTCCCCGATTATTCATGATGCACATGGAGGACGGACGACAATGCCTTCATCCTCTGGGCAATCAAAGATTCTATGATACCTTTCTCGCCTTTGTCATTTTAAACCAAGCAATCTTTTCATCTCTTTGTAATACTACGCGTATTACAAAGCTGGATTATTTTGGTAACTTATCACAATGTGCAGCTCAGCAGGATGTCTGTATGACTGCTGTGACGATTTTATTCACCAATGCTTATAAAGTTGTTGATGTTGATTCAGTTTCCAGCATATTGACTTACCTCACAGCACAGGCACTCCATGTGTGTATCCTAAGGGGAAATATGATAGTTAATGCTCAAATTCCCTTTTTTCTTTCCATATACTGGCAGAAACAATTCTTTCCTTTACTGCACACAAATTTGATCTAGGTGGTAATTTTTTTTTTAGTGTGGTTTGCAATAATGGTTGGGTCTCAAATCAAGTTATTAAATTAAAGGAAGCTATACAAGACAGAAGGTTATACTTATACGAATATATTAATGTGAAACTATTGTCAGGTTTGTTCAATAACCATAATAGTTGGTTATCACATGGTTTCAAGGAAGAGAAGTTTTGTAACACAATAGCCTTACTAATTCAATGCAGTTCTAGTTCATTCTAGCTGCAGTCAATACTGAATCCAAATAGTTAGCTGATACCTTGAAGTATATATATATGTACTACATTTTTTTGTTCACTGACAATGACAGCTGTTTTGCTGTATGAAAGGATTGTCAGTAGGCATGGGCTCTTCACGGCACCTCTCTTGCAGATCATGGGGCTCAGGTGTCCTCGAGCAAGATCTCTCCACAAGTGGATCCTTCATTCATCATTCCACCTAGCATAGAAATGAAACAAAAAAAAAAAAACCCACAACAAAGCACTGTTACCAGCACTTTGGATGGCAGGGATGCGACACTCCATCAAACAACACATCATCAAAACACACTTTGAAAGAAAAATAACTTCCTCCATCTTACTGCAGATGATAAGAGCCATTTTTCAAAGACCAACTATAATGGAAATTATGAAAAGGCAATTTCACCCTTGGGTAGAATTGGGTCGGCCAAGTGCAATGCTGGTATTGTGCTTTAAAATGCTGGGTTGTAAACACTGAGACATAGGCCTGTAAGTCATTGAAACATTTCCTGAGGGCATGGTTAATGTTAGTCTTAGTGCAAAAGGGTCCACAGTTCAGAGAAAAAGAAGAGGAAGAATGCGTGTTATAATTCTGGTCTGTTTTCATCACTGTATAAGAATGAAGCTTACCTTAACTCTGTCTTTGGCCCACCCCACTCTCTGTCCTCGCTAAACCACATGAGATCTGTTTTCATGTTTGTGTGATTGTGTCACATCTGTAGCACTGACTAGAGCCAAGTCATGCTGTGCTGGATTTGCATATGTTTAGAATGATGACCTTGGAACAAAGTCACACCCACACACTAAGATACATTCCCTTGTCCATGACATGAACGTAATGTGCAATGTCCCGGCTTTGTCTTTGTGGGAGGAAATGTATGAAAATCTGTGTTAGGCCATTATGGTTACACTGTCCTCCGGTAGTCCTTGGAAAATATGGGGTTATTCAAAAGATATGACCTTTTTCTTTGAAAGATGCATTCTTAACTTGAACATAAATTGAATTATAAGATGTTTCATCTGGCCATTTGTGAATAGAAACTGAGAGGATATGCTGTGAAGCAAGAACAAGATAGATAAAATCCTTTCCAGGCCTTGTTCCATTTAATTTTGTCATACTGTGCATTATACTAATGGTCAAGCCATTGCATCACATGATTTGAAAGGAAAGCTTCACTCAGCTCATTTGCTTCCCGAAGATAGATCATACCGAAGTACACGGTGATATTTTCATATGTTTATGAAAATGGCTAGCACTTAATTTGATATTTCACTCACAAAAAAGGTTCTTTTTTGAGATCTTATTATGAGATATTGTGGTGAAGATCACAAAAGCATTTCTCTCTCATGGCATCAGTAATAAATAGTGAATTATCAACAAAGTGCAATGGATAAAAATAATGCTGAGCTGCAATGCATGTCAGTAAACACTACATACTGAAAGCATGACATCAAACTCTCGTCAGTTTCTGAATGTCTTATTTTCATATGGAGAAACAAGGATTACTATTTATGCAGTTTTGCCAGTCAAAAGCTACTTTGCCCCACAACCCACTTTCCCCACCCCAAACCTTCAGGTGAGAATCTGCTTTCTCCTCTCCAACCTTGGGTTGATAACACACTATTTGGGAATTAAGGAGGAACTTCGCCTCAGCCCTGGGCTGGATTTGATATATCCTACATAAGCTCCCTCTGCTCATAACTGTGTGTGTATGTGTGTGTAGGAATGTATTTACACATATTGCAGATCCAGTCCTATGAATTATGCATATGGTTGTGTAGTTATAGGGCACTGCCAGCGTTTGCTGCACTTTATTGCATGGCTAGAAGAAGTTAGGCATCCGAAGCAGGCAGTGTGATATTCTTGCCAACTCTATCTCCCATTTCTGCAGCTGAATATAAGAATTAGATATTAAAAATGAGTTAGTGTATCAGAGATGTATTGTACTACAGGGTATATGAGTACGTAAGATAGCTCTCGTAAACTTGGCTGATTGAATGTATTTACTTAAGCCAGCTTTCAACAGGTTCACTGTTTGTTGTTTTATTCAGGGGAAGTGAAACAACACGCACTCACGCTGCCTAATGTCCCGCCATAATCACCATGATAAATTAAACATAAACAGTTATACTAATGAGGTCATTAATTAAGCTAATCAATGCATTAATTAGCAAATATTTCTATGTCACCATACTTGTCTTCACATATTAATGTGAACTCAGTATCTTAAAGAATGAAGTAGCTATATTAAGAAAATCATTTTTCCTCGTCAGTATGCAAATTTATGCAGCAAGGTGCTCCAAAATCTAATCAGATGATCTACTCTATAGGGGATATGAAGCATGAATCATTAAGGGTTGTTGAGTTAATGTGTTCACAGAAAGATGTCCACACACTTACAGGCACACACACACACACACACACACACACACACACACACACACACACACACACACACACAATGATGCCACCATGATGTACAGTACCATGGCAATAAGACATAAAACAGCATTTATAGCAACTGTAAAAACTTTCAAAGGCTTGAACAAAGCTTAGCTCAGTTGTTGGTGGTGACTATTGCGGTCTGAAAGCAGACTGGCCAGGTGTGTATGGGGTCAACATCATGTCTCTTTGTTGTGCTTGTGGTGTGATTAACCTGTCTGGCACCCGCAACTCTGGCTGGACCCAGGTCAGTGACACTGTTGGCAGGGATTGTTAACCCAGCTGGTGTCTGTGACTCCAGCTACTTAATGCCTGAACTTGGATCAGTTAGACTTATTAGTGCATGGCGGCCCACCTGGGAAGATGAACTCAGGTCAGTTGGACATTTAGTGACTGACTAAGACCCGTTTCCCTCTGGTTGCAGCCGTGGACCCTCGAGGACGCGTCTGAGCCCATTGAGCATGCTCTGCGTCTAGTCTGCACAGCGTCCAAGCACATACTTTCTCAAGGAGACGGACAGGATTGATGTGGAACCCCCCGCCCCACCGCCATCCTACACACTCACACAAACAAACACACACTGTTATGAGAGGTGAGTCAGTTGAATTAATGTAACGTTGTCTAGGGCTGCTCACTCCCCAACATAAGTATGTGTATACCAAAAAGAGGAAAACTGAAGATGGGCAGTTTGTTGGCTGGGTCACCTGGGCTTACCTGACCAGAGAATGGGCTGAACCGTCAATGAGGGGTCCCTGGTGTGGTCTTCAACATTGACCAGCCCAAGCTGAATATGGATGGAGGTTCAGTTTTTTTGTATGAGTTGGTCAGTCCGTAAACAACACAAAACAAAACAGTGGTGGTCGGCAACAAAACAGGTAGATGGGTTGTAGTCTCCAATGTTGTGGTCAGGTCCAGAATCAAAAGTCTGTGAATAATCAACGAGTCCAGATCACATGGGAAGGAACATAAAAAGAGGATGTACAGTACAAAATATATTAACCACTGGGGATTAGATGTCTGTGTAGGTTTTCAGTCATCCAGGTCATTGTTATCCACATAGAGCTGAAACAAGGTCAGCTGGACTTATTGTACATTCTTGAAGATGTTTCACTTCCGATCCAAGAAGCTTCTTCAGTTCTGACCGGTCCTGACCATCTTCAAGAATCCACAATAAATCCAGCTGATCTCGATTTTAACTCTACGTGGATACCCTGGGGATTAGTGTGTGCATGCATTCACTATATGTGATCGCATGCTTGAATATGTGCCCCAATTACGATGTACTGTATATATCCATTGCATCTCTGTAGGGGGAGCCACTCAGCTTTGCTTGACTTAATTTCATAAGGAGAGAAAGGAGAGAAACGACTTCATCAAATGAAACAACCGCTTTGATATTTGTTTGCTATTAAATGTGAAGTAACCATATGCACTAAAAAATGAGTAAACTTCAGAATAAAGCTGTTTCATAATGGCTTTATGCCTTCACACATGCAGTGCAAACTACATTCAGTAAACTACACCGACTTCGGGTTGATAATTAGAGAGAAGGACTTTACTTAACAGCGAGTGGGTTGTCGCTCATAGCAACCCTTTGGTCAAAGATGTGTGTGTATGTGTGTGCGGTGTTGAGGCGTTAATGAGAATACTGTTAGTAAAATGAAAAATACTCTACAAGTGAGGTGACAGGTGAACTCAGCAACGATGTGTCCACATTTTCCACTTAATTCCTAAAGTTCCACTGACTTGAAAAGAAATTAGAGACATTTTTGATCTTGTGTTGGAGATGAGATACCAGATGTCAAAAGGAGACTGAATTGTGTTGAAAAGATATTCTCTTAATTGCACACGGTATCCGGGGGTTAAAGAAATTATGGATCATGGGAAGGGCTATTCTCAAAATTGAAGAGAACAAGGATGAATTTCTGTTTAGAATAATGACAACAGCAAGCAACAAGGTCCTGACCAGGGAATGGTTAAAACCAGATGAACAGATGGATGTTATGTTTGAAATATTTGGAATGGAAAGGGTAACGCTTTCTTTAAGACTACTGCAGGATGAGTTAAAAAAAAAATATTGTGTTAATTAGATGGTGTGATTTGTCCTCTGCTTGTAGAAAACAACAGCAGGAGGACACAGTCAGCTGTGTCTAAAAATATTAAATATGTAACTTATATGTTTGTGTTTTCCTCATCTTTGTACAAGTCAAGTACTTCAAAACTTGTAAAATTGTTGCATCCCACACCACCAAAAAATAAATTATGAAGCTTTTTTTTTTTCATAAAGAACTGACTCATAAGTGAAATGGTGTTAAGCGCTTTCACTTGTTTAATAGCATTGCAGTGCCTCTTCAAGGAATTTGCCACAGTGCATTTGAAAGTGCAGTGTCTCCCTCTGACGGTTATTACTTTTGAAAAAAGATTTGTCCATAAAATTGAGGATCAGATCATAAAAATGACATGCTATTAAAACTTTCAGACTGAGCCAACCAGTGACAAGAGGATGAAAATAGATCAGGCACCTCGGCTTGTGACTCCTGTGGCTTAACCTGCAGTATGAACATGACTGTATTAAGGATAAAACAAGAAAAATATAAGCACATTACACAAACATGTATGGATATAAGCATTACATATAAATATGTAGCTCTAGTTTTAAAACCTAATTAACAGAATTTTATTCCAAAAAAATCTTATTCCAAATTCTGCCACACTTTAACACAAACAGAATATTTAATACAAGACACACAATCCGGATGTCTCAAGCCTTACTTCAGTATTTCTTCTGCTGCTAGCCCTGGTGACTTCCTCCTTTATCAAAGAAATGTTAACTTTTAAACTTTCGACTTGTGTTCAATTTATATCAACACATACATAGTCAGCAGCCAAGAAATAACTAAAATCACACTCCTCATGACCCCCATTACACGGTGCTTGCAAAGCACTGAACAGGACTGATTTACTGTGATTTGAGGGAAGGGAACAAGTAATGGAAAACAGGGTCTTGATAAATAAGCTAATAGCAACACGGGCTGTTTGAGACTGAAAAAATATGATACAGTTACATTATACTACTGGCACTGAATCTTTATTAACAGCTGATGTGTATTCTTGGTTTTCAAAATAGCTTCCTTCACCCTACCTCTGGTAGCTCTGCAGCCTTTAGACATTAATAATGCTGAAGCTTATCATGTCCGTATCATAGGTGATTTTTTTTGACTGACTCTCCTCATTCTACAACTTCCATGTCTATGTGAACACTCGGTTGATGTTTTTTCTCTTGACAAGTTTCTTCTTGTCCTCTGCATCACCCTGCAGGTACACTGTACATCTGAGATATTGACATTGTTGTAATTGCAACACGACATCTCTGCTTGGATTTTACTTGAGCATTTGATGCCTCATCCCATGCAGATTTCAAATCACAGACAAGGCTATTCCAAAGGGGGCAGAAAGAAAAGTGCCACTGAGAAAGACGGTGAGGAAGGAAAGAGGGAAACATTCCAAGAGATAATGAGAACACTAATGCAGAAACAAATATGTTCACAGCTACAATTCAAAAAAAGGGCAATTAGCAAGAAATGTTATGAAAAGATGCCTTTAGAGGGCTTAAAACGCGTTCTTCACAGTGTATATCTAACTCTCCTCCCAGGTAGTTTCTCCAACTGACAGAGAAAATTTGTTTAAAAAAAAAAAAAAAAAAAAAAAAAAAAAAAAAACAAGTTACAAATGATGATTTGCATCATCCTTTCAGGTTAGGCTTATGCTTTTGAGGCTGAATTCAGTGTGTGGACTCCTCACAGGAGGAATAAATCTAACCCACACTCATCTGTCACAGATCTCATGTAATGTCATACACAGTAAAATGGCATCATCATTAAGTGTTTACTTGAGGTTACCTTGTCTAAATGATACCTAAAGCTGGGACAAAGACTGGCCTTATAAGCTCTAACACAATCAGTTTTTCACCAGCTCTCTGAGAAGCCATGTACTTCTACTGTCTCCTTTAACTATGTGAGCTCTGTCAAGGTGAATCACTTTATTCTCTTTTATTAGAGTAGATGGAAGGTAAATGTACACTCTTCTGACCAAAACAAAAAGTAGATTATCATAGGTAGACTTTGAAAAATTAGCAAGATTTTGATTGGATTTAATAAGCATTTAGAATGAGAAAAGGGTGCTGGTACACGTCAGTCTCCCATCAAGCAACTAATCTTTATTCAGCCAGTCAATAGTTTAACCCAATTCGACTTTACAACTGTTTGTGTTTTGCTGATTAAATTTTGTACATTTGGAGACAGAGTAGATTAAAGTAGAGAGAGGCACAGATCAGTGGAGAGAGAGAGAGAGAGAGTGAGAGAGAGAGCCTGTAGCGGGAGTGGGGGGTGGTGATGGGAGTTGGGGTTGGGGGGCTTTGATGTCAGGACTATGTCTTTGAAGCCTGTTAGCTTTGTGATGTGCTTTAAACATTTGCGTAACTGGACAGAATTCCTACACCAGGGCTCTCGCGCTACCTTTTCCTCACCAACAACTCCCTTACGTCCTGTGAACCTGCACTCCCTTTCACAAGGTTTACTGCAGAGGTGGGAGATTCATGATATATTTTCATAAGCATACGGTCACTAAATGAAATCTTCATCTTGTTACGATGAAAACAATTTGCCACCACACAGTAGGCTAAGTCCTTCTCTTTTCACTCCCATCTCCTCTCTTATCGTCTCTCTCTGGCTCGTAGTTGCAGGTTTCAGGAGACACTAACAGCAAAACAGGTTGCTCAGTTTCTGACACATTTGCCACTGAACAACACCACAACAAGCTGCGGTGTCTGTGCTGCTTCCTGTCACCTCCCCTCTTGGTGGCCTAAACCAAACACAGTGTCACACCTGAGGCACAGGGCCCATAAAGAGGACTAATCTGCAGATGCCAGGGTGTTCTGCACAAAGTGCTCTGCTATGACAGTCCGTTCCCCTTGTAATTACAGCATCTTGGTTGGGACCATTAAATATTCATATGCCATTGGCTGGGAGCTGCTCCAACTCTGCTACTCCTGCAGCAGCTCTCCTTACAGAGAGGAATAATGCAGCCTTTTCTTTTGTTTTCCTCTCAGCTCTCTCTTTCTTGCTTAAACTTATTACTTTTAACTTTTCGTAATTCCTCCTATAACTTTCTGTTTACATCTATCTTGTTTTTTTTTGTGCTCCAGATGTTCCCCTTTAGTGACTATGTATAGATGTAATATGTCTTAGACATCAATATCCTGATTATGCCATACATAATAATAATACAGTCAAGTAGTCCAAAAGAACAAAACAAAGGCTGTTCTTATTTTATGTGCATTAAGGCGATCATTTTTCAAAAAATGTAATTATATTCAGCATATTTACAGTGAGGAGAGGCAAGAATCAGATGCTGTTATGATGTTGCAGACAGACTTTAAAGTGGTGATGGAGGGAGGGTGTGGACACTTATTAACACTAAGGCAGGGTCCCTCCAGGATTTACAAAGCAACACAATGTGACTGGGAGCTGGAAATCACTGATACACAGGATTAAGTATGAGAATTACTAAAGCAGGGCTCCCATTTGGCTTAAATCTGTGTGAAGGAGGTGCATTTAATATGAGAGATGGGTCAATTCAATATACTCAGCTTTATTACTCCTGTGTGTCTTCCAAAGCTGGTGGCCCAAACACCAACAGGGTAAGCCAAGGGGCTAGCATAAGTTAAGGGATCAAAATGGTGTTTACTCATTTCAGAAAATTGCAATTTCAAACCACTGAGATTGCATACAACACAGGATTTAACACCATCTGCATTCAAAACATAATTTGGTAACACTTGACTGAAGGCATACAAATATGTTGAGTCCAATATGAGTATGCAGCATACATACATATGCTGACATAAATAAATAAATAAAGAATGAATGAATGAATGAATAAACAACCATTCAATAATGTGCTATTTCTTAAATTAATGGGTTCAAAAGTGAGATGTCCATGTTAAGCTATTTTTGCAATACATGTTTTTAAGCAACACAGAATTGAGCTTGCAATGTTTACATGGTTATTGCTGACAATGGTCTTGTGAGTGTGGATCATTTACTGAAGACACTGTATTGCACAGAAGAGAGTGGGCGGGGGGGCAGGCACCTAGTTGGCCATTAGAAAAGCTGCTGGCAAACTTGTTCAATGGGCTTTTGCCTATTAGCTAAAATATCCCCTTAGCATGGCCAAAATGTATGCAAAGGTATGCAAAATTGCTTTGCTAACTCAATCTGTTTCAAACTAAAATGCCCATTAAGAAATAATATTTTGTTTGTTTGTTTGTTTTTTCATGTGGTTTGTGTACACAGATTAGCAAGACTGTAACAATGAGAGAATAAGCACTCAAGGTTAGGGAGTTTGGTGTTAGGGGTGAAGAGTCAGGATGACTGTCAGACTGACTCTGACTGATTGATTGATGTGTTCATACCTCACACCTGATGGGTGTTTGGAACACAGATGTCTCTCATATTTTCCTCTTGATAGAATGGGAACAGTCACGTTGCTACATGGACGGTTTTCCATTGCAAGTCAGAGCCAGACTGACAACGCTGTGACCCTGTGACAATGGGAGGCACAAAGGTGGCCAATCACCTTATCGTATAGAACACAGTACAAAATACACAGTGAAATTATTCTTAAATCTGGAGTAAACTTTAGTTGTAAAACAGATTTTAAAAAATGTAATACAGATAATAGAAAAGCATAATAATAGTTTGGGGGCTCTGAAGTAGTTAACAGCATCACAGTTAAGTAGTAGGTAATTACTTATTAACTGCAAGATGATGCTCCTGGCTTGGGCTTGTCAGTGCCAATGTCATATTTTTAATCAGTCTAAAAAGGTGGGGAAGCATTATGATCAGGTCGGAGCTGTTTGAATCTTTTTGATGAATTATTCATGTTGGGATAAGCCAAGGTCCAGTCTACCTGGGACTTTGCCCTGGCCTACCCTGTAGTGACATTGTACCCAGGCCAAATTTCTCCACCTGCAGGTGCTGGGTCAGCAGGAGGGTGGCCTCATGTTAGTTGTTCAGGCTGAACCAACCCAAACCATGTGATAAGCTGGACCACCAAGCACTTTCCTACAAGCTCAACTCCCAGGCTGCAGAAGGAGGCCCAATACTCCCTAACTCAGGTGGGTTTCCTGTCCAGTACTGACACTGTGATACTCCATAGAGGTTTCTGAATTGCTCTTAGTCTGGACCCTCACCTGGGACCAGTTGCCTTGCCAGACCCTAGCAGGAGCTAAATGACGCAGAAAACACAGCTTCTACGTTCACACCCCTTGGCCATGGGAAGGTGCAGTATCACCAATTCTAAACATGATTTCTAATCACAAGATTTCAGGACAGGATTTCAAGACACAGTCGGGGACTGAAAGGTGTATAGCAGGATGACCTAAGGTTTCAGTCTCTGCTTTTTGCAGATGACATAATTTTGTTGGCTTCATCAAGCTATGACCTATGATGCACTGGGACAGTTTGCAGTCCAGTTTGACATGCAACTCCAATGCCATGAATCTCTGGGGAAAAAAAGCGGTTTGCCCCTTCTGAGTTGGGAGTGAGTGTCTCAGTATCTTGTTCACAGTTGAGTCACTGTAGTAGACCATTGTGGTGAAGAGGAATCTCAGCCTGAAGATAAAGTTTTCCAGTGAATCTATGTTCCAGTCCTTACCTATAGTCATGACCTTTGGGAAGTGACCAAAAGAATGATGTCACAAATACACACATCTAAATATTTTGCAGCATGGCTTGGCTCACCCTTAGGGATATGGTGAGAAACTCAGACATATATAAGGAGCTCTGAGTATAGCAGCTGCTCCTCCACATTGCAAGGAGCAAGTGGGGTGGTTCAGGCATCTAATTAGGATGCCTCCTGGGAGCCTTCCTGTGGAGGTGCTCCACATGTCCAACTGGGAGGAGACCCCACAGCAGACCCAAAACACACTGGGAGGACATTATCCCCCAGGAGGATCTGATGGATGTGGCCTGGGAAAAGGACAGGACCACCAAATGAAGACTTGAATCAGAGACCTCGTCTGATGAGAGGACCCCCAGGAGAGCCACTTACTTTTTAATGTCTTCACAGCATGGCGGCTGTCTGAGTGGAGGGGTTGGCTGCACGGCTGAATCGTGGAAATACATCCCACTGAGCACAGAGGGAAGCCACGCAGGGCTCAGACCCAGAAATGTGCCCTCAAGTTTGTGCCTTGGACATCACCTTCGTAAATTCCTTGTGGAGGGGGTTCTTTGATGCACTGCATGCATGCAATTCCCTCTCTTCCATCCATGTCTTCATCTCCATCTTGCAAACACATTCCTCATCTTCCTCCTCACCTGTCATGGTCACCCGTCACTGAGAGATAAGATGAGATGGTTGTGTGTGGCGTGAGGGAAAGTAGAGCATGAAACACAGAAAAAGGGGCTGGCAAACAAGAACTCTGCATGCTGTTGTCCCAGACATAAAACACACTCTTCATGATTGTTCCTGTGGGATAGGCACCTCCCACACTCGCAGCATTGTTTCCTCTTAGCATATGATATGCTTTGTCAATAGTGAAGCTAGCAGCCAGCTTAAGCCACGAAATTCTGAGTAGCTGGTAGAACAGTTGATGTGCGAAGACCGCAAGTGAAGGCAAGAGAGACCCAAGTGATAAATTAAGGAGATCATTGCTTGTAACGAGGGCTGAGCCATCCACAACGGAAACATTGACACCAAAGTAATTAATAAAGAAAAAAAAAAACTGGTGAGGAAGTGGTGAGTAAAAATTGAAATGGAACTGAATCTAAACAGCTTTTGTAATTTCAGCATGTGAGCATGTTTATTTCAGTATCAACTAAAAGGAAGTGAATCTTGGCCAAAGCATCTCCCTAGAAGCTTGTCTTGTGATCAGCTTACAAATTAGTGTTGGATTGCATACACAGACCATTATTATGTTATTAGTAGTGATAATAATAATAATAATAATAATAATAATAACGCTGAAAATATCTTGGAAAAAGCCTACATCTTGTGTCTTGCAAAAGTTGATGCCAGTTACATGGCAGCTTAGGACTTCCAGAATGACATTAATTATAATCACCCAGTCTTGATTTTAGTAAGACAAAATCAGCCTTACCCATTCTCAAACTGGGAATCTGCCAAGTAACCTTCATTACACGTTAAATCCACAGAAGCATGTCAGGACAGTTGGGATGTGAAGGCCTTTTGTGTGCAATATATTTTGCCTGATAATGTTGTGTTGCAAACATTCTGGCCCTGGTCAGTTTAAGTGTCTTGCTTATGATTTATAGCTCATGAAATTAACTTGAAACATTGCTGAAAGTAATATTCAGCCTTGACAGTAAGTGAGAGAAAGAAGATAATCAAAAAGGATTAGATGTTTTTTCTCTTCACTTCAAGAAAGTCATATACTGTATCTATTCAATTTTCTCATCAAGCCCAAGGTATTTCATGCTACCAACACAAAGAGAGAATTTTTTTTTTTTGAGTCATTTCTATTTGATTAATGATGTTGGAAGTTGAATAAAAGTGTATTGAAATAATCAAGTGTTTTTCCCCTCTGAGTATAGTGAAAATAGCAGGCTTCCACTTGCTGTTGGGAAATGAGCAGAAACCTAGAGACTGCTGCAGCAATCAGTGAGAACCCCTCTCTGAGGAAGCAGTGCTCTGCCGGCTGTAATAAATTGGCTGTTTATTACGTTACAGGAAATTAAACAGTGGCCCAGGAAAGGCTGCACGTTCAATTTAAACTCCCGAGGAGAAGAAGAGGATTAAAGGACCAATAAAGTCACTCCACCATTTCTCCAAAGGACAGTGGGATGCCTCTGAAAAAGCCTTACGTTTTTGATTGCCTTTGCTACCCTTTTTTCCTTTAATGTCAAATTTGTTCTCTTATCTTAATCCTCATTAACAGTGTTCTCCTGCTCGAGCCGGATCTCTGCTAATGACTTAAAGGAGTCTACCTAAACACTTAGACTCACCGCTGTGCTTACCTTTCATCGCTCCCTTTGAGAACTAAATGTCAAGGAGAACAAACAACGCTTATTGTTATGGTGATAAGTCATGCTGACGGCACCCACGGTGCTACTATAGGTAGAATTATATTCTCAGGTCTCTGTTCTCAGCTCACACACTCACACACACACACACACACACACACACATTTCACGTTATTTGAAATACATTGCATACACATCACACAAATATTGCACATTAATACACATGACACAGCACATAAACACCATAACAGGAACAAAATGCCTGCTTCTCAAAGTAAGAGAGAATGTGCAGCCATCAGCAGTGAATGTTTTATTGTAACAGAGGGGGAAAGGGAGACAGTAAGTGGTGAGAAGAGGCATTACATGTTCATTATGTAGTTCGGCTGTCATTGCAAGTTGACCCTACCTCACCCCCACACTCTAAAGAGTAAAAGATCAGCAGGGAAATAACAGGGACCAACTTAAAGATGTAGTGTTAAAAACAGAAAAAAAAGAATATTTCATTTAATGTATAAGTTTGTTATGGAAGCAGAGGAGTGACAACATGCTGTGAGATGACCTCATAATATCTGACAGACATCTGGACAGCTTCCTGTTTCCATATGAGAAAATCAGAATGCCTGTACTTGCTAGAAAAACAAATAAGGCACCGAAATGGAGAGAGGCGATGTGGGAGAGTATGAGTCAATCAGTGAGAAAAGCAGGCAGAACAGCAGGATTCTGTCAACTTTCTCCAGCTCCAAACGTATTGTGGTGAAAGGCCCGCTGCAGACATAACTTGTGCCTAATTCATCAGTCACTTTCAAGCTTGGATTTGGGACAGAGTTGATGTTCAATGGGTGGGTAAACAGGCAGGTGAGGGAGGGGTCAACCCAAGTGATAAAAAAGACGAAAATACAGAGTGTCACAGGCATACATGAAAGCATTCACATGCAAACACACGGACAGAGACACGGTCGTGCACACAGGAAAACACACATGTTTGTCTGTGTTGTCACAACTGAAGTGTGCTCCAAGAGTACATTCACATTTTCTTTTCTCCACCATGTTTCATTGCATGCACCCTACAGGAAAACTGCGGCATGTAAGTAAATGTTCCTGATGTTCACTGTGTTACAGACTGTATTTCTATGCATATTTATGTATGCCTCCTAATATTCCACCTTGCTTAACAGTTAATCATTATCATAAATTAAACATGCTCACACTGTGTTTTTTTCACTGGCAGAGGAAAGCCAGGGTACCTACATGTATGTGTGCTCTACTAATCACTCTGAGCGCAGGTCTTTCACAGGTGACGCACCTCATAATGTCTGTATTATATGTTTTGAATCCTTCTTTCACCCAGCCCAACCATCATGCAAATGCTCGACAATACACCAAAAATTGTTCGTTCTTTTTTTTTGTTTGTTTGTTTTCCTCCTCCACATTTCATTCCAAACATCAGTATCTTAATGGTTACTAAAGTAGCTTAGTGTTAAATCTATAAAATACTGCAATATTGACCAATTTTCCAAATATGACCACTGTCCATAGCAGCTGACTCATGTACCATAAAATACGACATGGCAGTTCAGCCCTGTGGTTCAGCCAAGTGCATGTTACCTTGACGACTAAACATCTGCAGGTCTGTCATTGTGAGTATCTGGGTAAATTGACAGAGAAAACAGTCACAGCCAAAAAGGTTGTAAAAGGATCACTAAACTAAGGAAGTGAGGTAATAGGCATTTAAGATACAGATTTTACTATACTGTATTTGCCATTTGTTAAACATAAAGAACTGTAAATCTGCTTAACTATAAATATCTTTGCCAAAGAATCTTTAACAAAGAATGTTTTGCTTTTAGCGTGATAGCAGTTAGTGGTGTTACTTTAAAAAATTTCAACAAGTTCCTCCCCTTGCCTGTGTGTGTAGCCGTGCATCTCTGGTGGGATTTTTATGAATTTCTCACAAGTTCTCATCCACTGAAGGAGAACCAGTAACAGCAGAGCATAGTGTTGCATTTTAACAGATCATGTAGGATCAAAGCTTCATCTATGTGCTATTTTTTTACCTATTGGCTATTTTCAGAGCAGGTTTGACATACTGCCAGCTACTATTCACAATGCAAATATTAGAGGATTCACTTGGAATTATGGTCGTATGAAATGAACCTTGATGCACACAATGTATCATTTTAACATCAATAGTCTCCTAAAGTTACGTTCCCATACAAACCTATACGGGTTTTGTTTGTTTCTGATGATCTGATCTTTCTTTCTTTCTGTCTTTTCTAGCATCTCCGTGGCACATGGTTAAGTTTAGGCACAAAAACCACTTAGGTTAAGGTTCGGGGAAGGTTAGATTTAGACATGAAAATGACTTGGTTACAGTAATATAACGCTAGAAAAACATCATTGTCACTTGACAGGGGACGTGAACCTGGGCCACGTGATTGAAAGCCGTGTTATTAGACCCATCCATCACCGTATGTTCAGGCTAAGTGATTTCAAATGTTTTTATGACATGTCACAAATAAATGTAATCCGCGACAAAATACATTCCCCTCAGAAACAAGATGGAGAAAGCAGTCTAGCTGTATGAGAATGTAATTTTCAGGAGACACGGTTGGATTTTTAATCCAACTCTGGTGCAGGCTTTTTCAAAACTACATGCAGTATGTGAAAATACCCTGAAACAATCAGCGGTTACTAAGCCACAGGGACAGAACTGAAGCCTTCTCATTTATAGGCCTGCTTGATTTTGCCTACACACCTGCCACAGAGGCAGGTGTGTAGGCAGGTGTGTGAGCTCTACTAAGAGTTGGCTTTTATACAGCTGTTCAGGAAATCTTCAACTTCTGAACTCGTGGGTTCTCAGGCATCATGCCTGATTTCTGGCATGCTGCTGTTGTAGTTTCATAAAATACTTAATTTAAGACAACATACACATTGCCCCTGGACAACTTTCAGGCTCTGGATTTGATTTGCTTTAAACCGTGCAGAATATGTTTACTGGGTTTGTTTTGAGTTTGTGGAGACAAGGCTGCTCATTTGTCTCGCGAGAGTTGGCAACACTATTTCTTGTCTTAACCCTCTTTTGCCTCCTCCTTTTCTGCCCTCAATCACTCCCCCACAACCATCTTTTCTTTTCCATCCTTTAGTTTTCTGTTAATGTTTTTGTCTGATTTGTCCATTTCTCAGTTTCCCAATTCTCCATTCTCCTTTCATCTTTTCCTGTTGTGATGAGAAAATGACTGCCTCTCCACAGAGTGGATCCTCATCTGCTTTATTACACAGGTGTGAAAAAAGGCAGGTTATTCCATCATTGCTCTCACTCAGCTCCCATAGACCAAGGCAAAAATAATAATGATGATCACATTGTTATTTTTTGAGATAGAATAACAGGAATGCCACTCAATAGCAGTCTGTCTTTTTGGGGGTTGAGGGGGCAGGGGAGGTGTTAAAGAGGGCTATACGCGCAGAGCCTCAGTGGAGGACAGAAGAGTGGAGCATCGAAAGGCTGGTCATGAATAAATATGACACCACATTTTTTCTTCTCCTTATCAAGGGTGCCCAGAGAGAGGTGGAAAAGGAATACAGTGATTACTGCAACTGCTGCTGACTCTCTGACAGCAGATGTCTTGTTGATGATAGGGCACACCACTACATGAAGACAACATACAAATCAGCTGAGGGGTAGCATACAACCTCATAGCATTTAGCCATAACCCGGCCATTTAGGACTAAGATTCTGCTCGAGTGCAGTCACAATAATGCACAACGTCTCATTGAAACCTTGAATGCCCTCTCTGGATTTCTGACCACCGGTGTTATATTGGTAGCCTGTGCAGTCTTATTATAGAGCGCTGCTGGTATGACTGGTGACTCACAGCATATGCGGTACATCAGTCAGACTATGTGCTACATGTAGCTGTTAACACACCATTAGGTCTGTTCGAGATGAATTTCAATTAACAGAATCATCTTCATTCAAAGTCGACAGCTCCAAAGCAGAAACAGCAGCCTGATGTAAAAACAACCACCTAACCAAACCATGCATCAAGATAATGCTCATGTGCATCTGCCTATTGCCATGATGATCCCCCCTGCTGTGTCCGAGAGGCTTAGCAGGAAGCAACGGTACTTTGTGGAATTGAATGAGTAAAAGACAGAGGGAGTGAGTGGCAAAAATGACAAAGGTAGAGACATGGGGCGAGGCTGCATTTGCAGGATGAATTGTTTGAAATAATAATGGTGTTTAATGCTCAGGCAGGGCCCCTTGTGGAAGGGGGGCAATAAGCCCTGTCAGCCCTTGCAGTATGTTTCCTCAAAAGGACTATTCTCAGCACACCGGCTCACTCATCAGCTCCCTCCGCCCCTCTGCACACCCACACCCCCTTTGCCACTCTCCGCACTGCTCGTGCATTCTCTTGCTCTTGCTTTGTTTATGTTTTTGTTTTGCTTTTGTTGCTGTCCTTTTTTCTCTTTCCCCCAATCTCTCCCAGGTGATTAAACAAAAGCTTACAAATCGCTGTCTTTAGCCTGGAGTAGCAAAGGGAGAGCAATGCAGCAGTCACTACAGCTTAAAGAGATTGTGATCCAACACCCAAAGCAAATGGGAAATGGGAACAGAAAGGTCGACTGCGTGGAAAAATACTACACAAAAAAAAACAACACTTTTTTTTTACACTATATACCTCAGTCTAATGTTATAGCTTTAATGCAGTAAGTCCCTACTTACCACAAAATAAATCACATTCACAATGCACTTAAGGTGTAGAATATGGAGGTTTCCTCTGATGTTCAGCATTACAATGGCAAATGTCAGAGGGACTGCATGAATACCAAGCAAAAAGACTGACATCCTACTTGAGTCAGTGTCTGTTTGATTGGCATCCCTGGATGCTGAGGCGTACATATTGCTCTCTTTACAGTCCAGTATGGCACAACATCTCCGCAGTCTATTTTCTTACTGAATGCAGGTGCACGTCATGGTGATTGACCTCATCTGCAAACAAATCTACTGCAAAGAGGAGTGGTCACCCTCCCATTTTTCCCCATGGAGATCATCAACAAGGTGGGAGTGTGTATTTTGACCCTTGAGTCAGCTATCACCCACTGTTGTTGACAATCCTGTGGGAGCACAGGAGACAGAGTGCTCTCTCCCCTTGCTCCCACACACTCTCTCTTACTCCTCACTCTGATGTGAAGTGCACTCCAGAAGGCTGCTGATGATTACCTGAATGCTTCTCTATCCTTCTGCAAGGCTTGCTACTCTTCTCCGGGCTCTGCCTTGACTGGTGCCTCTCCTGGTGATGGAGATGAGATGAAGGGTTGCAAAAATGGGACCAGGATAGGGGATCTGCTGGAGGAATTACAGGAAGAAAAGGTGAGGCTCCAGGAGTGGGAGGTTACCCAAGATGAGCGAATCAATGTATCAGTTAAAGAATTACTTAATCAAATCACAATTAAGAGACTGAGGGGATTTTAAAATACTAGCACTTACCTCTGAGAGGGAACATAGATAATCTATAGAGCCAATTTGCCAATGGATTTGTTGACTATGGTTGTTGTAAAGCCTGTACAACTGTAATAGGCTTTGAATTTTTAAAGTTATTTCCAACCAAGTTCCTGTGGCTTCCTCAGTTTATCTCATCTCAACTTAATGTGTAAATCTATAAATCAGTGTTTCTAATCCTTGATCTCCACAACATGTAGAGTGCAGGTACATCTCTGATCCCAGCGAGCAGCCTCAAAAAGAGAGCCCTTTATCATTAGCCTGCTTGCTAGATTAATACTGATGTGGAGTTATTACCATCCTGAAACTCAGATGAGAGTGAGAGGATGTTTCCCGTAATGAGGCAGCCATCTAAAAGCACCTGTTATATCTGTTTTATCCATTATATGTGCGAAGAGGAGAGGAGAGGAGAGAAGAGGGGAGGAGAGGAGAAGAGAGGGGAAGAGAGGAGAGGAGAAGAGAGGGGAAGAGAGGAGAGGAGCAACCGTGTCTCCTGTGAATATGCCAGGTGAGATTCAATGGATATGTGTCTGTCTCTCCTTAATGGGCACATTCCCAATTAGGAGGCTGAGGCTAATCAAAAGCAAGATCGGACTGTACCCTAATTCCCTCTATCTTACTCTTCCTCTTTCTTCCCCTTTTCTTTCTCTCTCTCACTCTTTCTCTCTGTTCTCTAGAGAACAAAGTACCTACAACCTTTTTTCATTATTATTACAGTGACATACTTGCATCAAACGGATACTTTTCCTCACAATTTATGGTAGAAAGTCGGTGTTATTTGGTTGAGCTGAGCACCAGAGGCTATCATGTCGACTATAGAGAACTGTGTCACTGAGCACTATGGGATCAGATACACTTGGCTGGATGAGTCCCCTTAAGATTAAGAGTAACAACCATTTTATTCACAATTGCTGTCATTGCTCACACTGTGGCTTACGCACTCTGTAAAATATGGTTCTCTCAAGGTTCTTTTTCGGAAATTAAGATCCCACTAAACACCTACACTAATAGGTTATTTTAAAATGGTTCTATAATTCACAAGTATATGTATAAATAACAATGTATGGTCTGAAGAGGGCCTCTTGTGCCTTAGCCAGTGGGTAGGTGCTCACAGTTTGGATAATAACCTCAAATAGGATGGGACTCTCAGTCAAATCATGTAGATTCAAAAAAGCACTGCTATTTTACTGGGATTATGCATTTCTGGCCCCATCATCTTTTAGTTTAGTCAAATGGCAAAGACAAAAAAACACAATCTTTAGCATTTATCCTCCAAGAGCCAAAATACTGATACAGAGGAGTGAGGAGTAGCTCGTTGCTGTGTGTAGAAACTGCTGGAGACATCTAGAAGTCGCTGAGATGCTGAAGTAGGGAGATATCTGTGATGCATGTAATGAATCTGTGAGACTCCCAAGAAGAAAAAAAAACGAGCAATTTATTGTCATAAAAGAACTATGTTACATACCATGAAAGAAGTTGATGAAGTTGACGAATGACTGAAATAGCAACAGCGGCAATAAACACGGACAAGAGCAAATCTAACTCCTACGCACCCCCGCTGCTTTCCCTCTTCTTACTAACAACATGAGCGAACAGGAAATGAAATTGATTCACCGTGAAGTATGTGACCACCGCCAGTCACTGAAATGAAATATATAATAACTCAACATATTCTGTCCCCTTCACTGTGAAAGCACTCATTATATAGAAAAGGAGAAGCAATAGGAATTAACAAAACATCAATTTTGTTGATTGTTATTGCTTTTCCTTTTCTATATAATGAGTGCTTTCACTGTAATGGGCTACATTGTCTTCCTCCTCCCAGCAGTTTCAGTATTGTAGTGGCTGTATATGGAATTGTTGATGTGTTATTGGTTCTGTAATGGTTCCATATGGAACAATTATCACTATTTGGCATTTGTAAATACTCCCTTAATCATAATTGCTGAATAGCTGGTATAGATCAAAAACATCATCTTCCTCTGCAGATACATTATATGGACAAGAGTATTGGGCCGTAGCTCTTTATCAAGAATTCAGATGTTTCATTCAGTCCCATTGCCACTTGCCTATAAAATCAAGCACCTTGCCATGCAGTCCGCCTTTACAAACATTTGTGAAAGAATGGCTCATTCTAAGAAGCTCACTGAATTCCAGTGTGGTACTGTAATAGTAATGTAATAGGATGCCACCATTGCAACAAGGAAGTTTGTGAAATTTCTTCCCTCCTAGATATTCCACCATCAACTGTAAGTGACATTATTGCAAAGTGGAAGCGTTTAGGAGCCACAGCAACTCAGCCACCAAGCGGCAGACCACGTAAAGTTACAGAGCGGGGTCACCAAATGTTGAGGCGCATAGATCGTAAAAGTGGCCAACGCTCTGCTGACTCAATAACTGCAGAGCTCCAAACCTCCTCTGGCATTAACATCAGCGCAAAAACTGTACACCGGGAGCTTCATGGCGTGGAAGCTCCATAAAGGCATGTCTTGGTGGAAAAAATTTGACTGGCCTGCACAGAGCCCTGACCTCAACTCCACCCAACACTTTTGGGATGAACTAGAACAGAGACTGCGAGCCAGGCGCTCTGTTCCAACATCAGTGTCTGACCTCACAGAGGCTCTTCTGGATGAACGGGCAAAAATTCCCACAGATACAAGCCAAAATCTTGTAGAAAGCCTTCCCAGAGGAGTGGAAGCTGTTGTAGCTGCAAAGGGGGACCAACTCCATATTAATGCCTATGGATTTAGAATGGGATGTCATAAAAGCCTCTGTAGGTCTAATGTGTAGGTGGTCCAATACTTTTGTCCATATAGTGTATATTATGATGGTCATCGTGTGGTACAGCCTGTGGGGCAGTTAAAAATCTTACTTATAGCACCTTTAATGCCAACAGACAAAAATAATAGTTGTGTAGTGGTATCCGCCTTTAAAGAGATGTTTACAGCAATTGGGAGTGATCCCTGCAAGAGCTCATACTAATTATTCTCCATCACATTATCAAAATGGTAATTGGATTTTTTTTTGCTGCAAGGACTAATCAACTATTTGTCACTAATTTGGAGCCATGTGGTATCATGTAGGGATGGTGCACTGCTGTTACACTTTCACAAAGAGTTTCTACATAGCACTGGCTCCCCTCTGAGTAAGAACCAATATTTGGTGCTGTGAATCAGCATTCTGTCTTAAAGTGTGGGGAAAACATAGACTCAGCCCCTCCCCTCGACTCTACATCCGTCAAACTTCCAATTTGGACATGAATTTCCACCAGTGCACAGATCTATTTACCGGTTCCACACGGTTTGGCAACCGCTCCACAGCCGATGTCACTGGAGAGAAAAAGGAAAGAGAAGAAACATAATGGAGGCTTTGTTGCTGAAGCTCTGTGCTGTCACCTTCCGGCAAAATCTCCAATGACAAGCCCATCTCATAGAAGGCATGAAAGGCCGAGTTTTAAAACCTCCGACGAAAACTTCAGACACTCCTAATCATTTATTGACTTCTTTGTTTAGCAACAGTTTCACTCTTTGCTCTTGTCTCAGCGGAGCAGAAGTGCAGAGACGGAGTGAGATCTGCTGTCACAAAGAAACTAGATTTTATTTGAACAGAGCAGAAGCCATTGGCAAAGTCTGGGGAAGGGGATGAGATTACCAAGAGCTATGTGACTTGAACAACTCTTGTCCTAAGGCTTGTTCAAACTGATTTGTGCTGCGCAGAGCTCTGGAGAGATTGTGAAAAAGACTCTCACAATTTTTTTTTGTTTGGTCAAAAGTCTTTGTGTCATCCATATCAAAACAGAGAACAAAGACAGTGTGTGTGAGAGAAACATGTACAGTGCAATAGTTGAATAAAAAAGCCTGCCAAAAACACTGAAACATAAACACGGCCATTAGCAAGTGATATTGGATGTGGTGACACTGTGAGACAAGAACATAGAGGAAAAGCAAAAGATGACGTAAAGGTCGGAATAACTTCATTTTTTTTCATAATGTCAGCCAGCACTTTGTGGAAACGTGTTGTCGATGTCTATGGTAATGAAAATGAATTATTCTATCCAGGCCTAAAGAGGAGATCTTATCATGGCCTATTGAGAGGCTTATCAATACCCCTGCTTCAAAAGAGAGGGCTAACAGCGTAGACCGCAGAAATATCTACAGATTACTGCAGCGGAATCAAGGAATAGCCCTCCTAATGAGGGAGAAAGTCATAATTATGAGGTAAATAATAAAACTGTCTGATATCAGATAAGCCTGAAATGAATTTTTCACCCCTGGCATGATTTTTAGCATTTTTGCCACATCATACAGTATACTGTACTGTGCCTGACTTGAAAATGTGTTTGGTGTTGTCAGTAATATCACCTTAATTCTCTGACTAAACTCCCATGGAGTGGTTTGGAGGAAATAATACAGTATTTTGAGTGTGCCCACATAAAATTCTCCTGACTATTCCTATATATAATCTGATAGCCATGCAGAGATCTATAGCTTAATTGAGAATATTTGAGCATTCTGCAGCTCTTATATGAGACCTATTGTTCCAGGAGATTCAGCTGTTAATATCTCAGACTTATTGTTCCTTATCACCACGCATTCAACTTTGATATGGATGGAGTGAAAAGCAGATTTAAAATTCACACATCACGACTGAATAAGCAAATTCACTTTGAAGCCAAACTCCTATCTCATAAGGTAGTAATCTTTCTCCCTTTCTTGCACTCACTTGGATGGAGCTCACAAGATGAAAGGTAAGGTAGCTGCTTGTCAGAAGCCATTAATGTGGGAGTAAAAGTGATTATATGGGCATCTCTTTGAAAATCAGACACATTGTGGTTAAGTGCTTGCAATAGATGCAATTGCCCATTTGAATACTCTTAGCATGTTGCATTTAGCTGAAAAGCAAATAATGCGGGGGAAAGGGGTAGGAAGAGGATTGAATAGCAGTGATGTGACTTCAGGAAGCAAAGAGCGAGTGGGATGATTTGCCACTGAATCCAACTTACATGAGGTTGTAGCAGGGTTCACCTACTGGAGCAAACCACAACATTTGTTTATATCACTCAGTTTCCATAAAGAGAGATGTGATTCATGTTCCATTTGGCGCCCATCAGAAAAGGTTTGTTACCATTTGCACTATAGTTTCAAGTAAACAAAAAGACATATGGTTTCAAATTTGCATCAAAGACTACTTTTTGTTGCATCCCTAGCTCTGAGATGAGAAAAAAGGGAGACAGAGTTGTGTTCAGGTTGACTTTACTCTGAAAATCTTTTTTTCTTTCTCTGTCAAAGACAATTGAATATAACAAATATTCACTCTACACTCAATACTCTGAATGAGTTATGAGTTACCTGTTATGAATCCATAACATGAGTCCATGTTGTTGTTTTGAGCAGTTATTCAGGATAGGTCTCATGAAACACTTGAGTTATCTTCCAAAAGTGTGTTTCCATTCAGGGTCCACAATTTCCAGTGTTTCTTTCCATGCTTAATCACCCGTGTTAGCCTATACACAAATATGGTGTTTCTTTTTGTGTGCTACTTCTTTTGTTCCCTTCCATCATTAACAGCAAATAAACTTCATAAAAACGTATCCAAAGAATCTTACACTTACTTAAGTATAAAAAAAATCATGTTTTTTTTTTTTTTCATTGAGCATTATTTCGGATAACAGGCCATTAATTCAATTCATCAAATTCTACTTTGCCACTGGTATCAGTGTGTTGTTTTCCTCTGAATTGGCCCAAGTCACGGAAATGTCTCTTCTAAGTCTGGATGCTTTTAATATTGTGATTCTGGGCTGACGTCACATCTTTTCCTTGTTACTTAATCCAATAGCATAAGAAAAACTATTTTTTTGAGGTTTTTTTCTTGTAAATTTGTGACTTTATAATCTCAGAAATTTTGAGTTTTTGCTCTCATAAATTTATGACTTTAATCTCAGAATTTCTTGCAAATTTGTGACTTAATTATCTCAGAAGTTTTGAGTTTTTTCTCATAAATTTGTGAGTTTATTCTCACATATATACAACTTTTATCTCAGAGAAAATTACATTTTTTTCTTGGAATATCACCCCCCACACACCCTGACCGTGTATTTTTTCTCTCCTTGCAGTGACCCTCATATATTGTTGTAAATAACCCTATTATTCCCTGTACTTTGAATAGCTGCTGTAGCTCTGCCAGTAGCCGTCACCAGTGTGAGCGTTTATAATTCTGCTTTGGAGAGTCTGTGCTCAATTGAGCCTATCAGCTGAAACACTGGCCAGCAGTTTTTGTTCATTCCGGTCTGAAGCACAAATAAGAACAAAGCAATTATGTTTACATTTGCAGACTTCCTCAACCACAGACAGTGACAATGCAGCACCAAGTGGGCCTACACCTACTGAATTCTACTGCGGCATTCAAACTCAAATAATTATTTTGCTTACAATAAGCTAACACTGCAGTGCACATTAAATACATTGCTGCTAAATTAACCCCTTGTTTTTTCTTCCAAACAAATGAAAAATCATGTCAATATGTATATATTTTTCCAATATATTATATTTTGACAGAGTCACATATCTATTCACTGTAGTGGAAACCATGCATCAACAATATAAACAATGTATAAATCAATATAGGTCTGAAAAAAATGTTCTTAAAAAATCTATTAAGAGCAAATGCATGAATACATAAAGGAACATTAAATAACAACAACAACAGAGAGGACATTTGAAAAACATATGAATTGGATCATTTTTGCACCGCTGACGCATGGTGTCCACTGCAGCTCCTCTGGTGCATAACAGTGAGCAGCTGCATTTTCAGTCACAAAAAGAAATGAACAAGAAAAAAAAAAAAACGATAAAAATGTTTCTAACATAATTTTTTTTTTTTTTTTTACCTGACTAGTTGTCTGAGAATAAAATGATTTAACAGTTATTCCTAATGTCCTAAGCACATCTCCTCTTCCCTCCACCATTTTGAATTTATGATATGATATCTCAAAGGGACAAAGAGATAAAAGAGAATAATTATATAGAACTGTGGACAACACTTTGGGGGTCTGCCACCTGGTAGTTTGGACATGGTACTACAGTTGGTTCACAATAGCCTCCAAATATCTGCCCACTGAAGAGGACACCATGCATGAAAGGGTTGATAACTAGAATCATTCTAATTTGCTGATGATTTGTCAAAAAAACAAAAAAAGCTACCACTGGCCTACCTGTTATCGTTGTTGAAGGATGATAACAAAAGTGTCAAGAGGGGGCTGAATCTCTGCAACTCGCAATTGTTTGATGGTCACCACGGGTGGCTAACCTATGCTGACTTCAGGAGGAGGAGAGAGGAACTTGCTCCTCTTCACATCAAAGGAGAGATGGTGGAGAGAGCCGCTGACTTTAAAGTCCTGGGCACTTCCATCTCCCAGGACCTCACATGGAATGCCAACACCACCTCTCTGGTGAAGAAGGCACAGCAGCGGCTCTTTTTTCTAAGGACCCTGCGGAGAGCGAACCGCTCCCAGCAGCTGCTGCTGTCTTTTTACAGATGTTCTGTCAAAAGCGTCCTCTCTCATGGCATCCTAGTGTGGTTAGCGAGCTGCACTGTGGCTGACATGAAAGCATTACAGAGAGTCATTAAATCAGCAAAGGACATTATCATCTCACATATCTACCTTCTCTTGGAGACATTTACAGGACCCGATGCTTACGTCGTGCCAGAAACACAATACAGGACTCATGTCACCCTGCCAGCCACGTCTTCACACTGTTGCCCTCTGGACGACGATGCAGGTCTGCGAAGGCCCGTACCTCCAGACTCTTGAACAGTTTTTATGCTGTTAAAGAACTGAACTCTATTAATAATACCAGGCTGTTGAGAAATCTGGGGACTGTACAATAATTTCCTAGGCAGAGTGCAATATAAAAATATTCACTGGAGTGTTTAATATACTGTGTAACGATATATTTTTGCACTATTTATTTAGCATTTATATGAGTGGTAACACTTTCCAATAACAGTACAACAATTAACGTTAGTTAATGTTAGTTAATGCCGTAATTGTTAATTAACTGTTAGTTAATGATTATTATGGCATTTACTTATGTTAATAATATCTACAATAACCCTTAAATAACATATAAATTAATACCTTAGCATGCACAGCATTAGTTAATGGTTAGTTAACTGTTACTTAATGTTTATTACGGCATTAACTAACGTTAATTGTTGTACTGTCATTGTAAAGTGTTACCGAGAAGCTTATATTTCTCAAATGGTGGGGAAAAGAACATATATATTTTTTAAAAACAATATGGGTTGGGCGATAGGAAAAAAATTTATTGGCAGTTGCAGTGAGCTGAATCCATCGCAGGTGATTATTGATTTAGATGTCATCAGGATTTATTGTAATGTACTGAATTGCAGAGACCCACTACAGACTCATCTGTGGCACACCAACACAATATCAGCACAGCCACCACACAACAAAATGTTGGCTAATGTTAAGATGTACAGAAGTAGTCTAAATCTGTCTGTACTGATGTGTCTAAGAGGTGTGTGCTCTCTCACATGTGAAGACGAAAGTGAGACCGGTACAATTTGCTCCAAACTTGCATGTTATTAATTATTAGTGTCTGTAAACAGTATAACTGGACACTTCAGTTAACACACAGATGTGTAAAACTGCACCACACTCACACGGTTAACGTGAGTGCAGTGAGAACACTCAAATATTGTCCTGTTCGCCATCAGTTTCAACTGGACACACAACTGCTGTCACTGCAGGTGAGGACCATTAATAATTTCTAAGACACCGACAGGCCATGATATATTGAAAACAACCCCTCCTTATGAATATATGAGCAATTACTGATTGAGTGATGGTCACTGGAAGAATTTTTTGACATATTGCCCAAATTTGTTATCAATTATTTTGTCCAATGACCACATACTAACAGTCCAAGCCCGCACTGTCTACTCAAAGTAAAAGACTGGATCAGAGGTGAATATGAATATGAATATAATAGAGTTCATGCTATGTATTGTTATCAGCACTGAAAAAGAGGCATCAGTCATTCCCAAATGTGTGTGTCTCTTTGTGCCCCTACCTGTGTGCAGGTATCCTCCGGTCTCCGGCCACCAGGGTCACGTCACACAGCTGCCGGGTCCTCAGGTAGCCCTCCATCTTACGGAAGGTGACGTCGGCATGGGACAAAGCAGTGAACACACACTCCTCAGGACAAGCACATGGCTCCAGCGAAACGCAGGAGGACAGTGTGGCGCTGCTGTTGGACGTCCTGTGCCCACACACGGCAACATAAGGACACAGACAGGTGTTTGTGTTCACACAGACATACACAGAAAAAGACAGAAACAAACGAAAGCAGATAGAGGCTTTGAGTGCATGCATTCATGATCTCTTTTGTTGCAGACAAAGAGACAGATGTGCGGAGAGAGAGAGCTGCAGCAGCTGCTCTCTGTCTTCCATGTGCAATCTTTTTCCCTGTATCGCTTCTTCTCACACACACTTGTTCCCTCGCTCACTTTTCAGCAGGGTTACTGTGTGTCGCCAGAAGCAGACAAAGGCTTTTTAATGGTCCAATTACTAGGAGTAAATGGCCAGATAAATTTAGCCCACTTAAAAGAGAAGCTGCCAATTAAATAGCTGTGGGAGCTGAGCCCATAGGATATACAGCAATTTACTCTGCTCCCTAATGGCTCCCTGTTTCCTTATATCTATACCAACAAAGGGGAAATATAACAGCATTTGGAGCCAGAATGGCTTCAACATTCGTTATTCGCTGGTGGAGGCGCAAAAGCCCACGGGTGTTATGTCTTATTCTTTCAGTTTGAGCTGACGAGGTGTGTTTGAGTTAGAGCACGCATGTGTGTTTCTCAAAGATAAGCAATGAAATACGGCTACCCTGTGAATCATCAGCCATCACGGCTCCCAAACCAGCGTTTTAATTTACGAGAGCCAGAGCTGTACTCCCATTTTGTTTTAAGCACCAGGAGCGGCAGGACAGAGGCAGAGAGATGAGAAATGAAATGATACTCCGAGGATGAGATCATTTAAAGTCAGTGGTTCAAAGAGAAATCACATTCATTTGAGGATGTGAAACTACATGTGTGTCTGTGAGTGTGTATGTAAATGTGTCTGTGTGCATGGACAGACCACGCCGTTAAGTATTAAATTAGCTGACAGTGTTTCTGGATTGATGCTCTTTACATCTTCCAGCTCACAAAGTCACACTTTTCCACACATATTTACATGGTCAGGGAAATGTGGTCTGTGTACAGACCAAGTAAGCTGATATCTAAAAATGTCTATTGTATCACTGACAGTAAAACAGTGCACTTAAGTTAACTTTAAATCACAGGCGTGTGTAGGTCTGTGTGTAGGTGCCCATCCAGTACATGTTTGTGGGTGTGTGAGCTGAGGATGATGTCTCAGTCTGAAGCCATCGGAGATAGTTTCTGACTGCCTTTGTCTGCCCATGTCCTCCGCTCCTCCCCCGTGTATTCCACAAATCTTCACTTTTTTCACCTTCATCTTAATCTCATCCATCATTCACTCCTCTCCTCCTCAGCCTGGCATCCATCTTTGCTTCAGCTTTCTCTTTTCCCTATCCTGTTCTAACCCTCCAAGGGGCCTTTTTGGCTGGTTTTCTTGTCCTACGTATGTGTGTGTGTCTGTATGTGCCTCTGTGAGTGTGTGCGTGCGTGTGTGTGTGTGTGTGTGTGTGTGTGTGCCTGTTTACTCCATTTCGACCTTATTGTGTG
>OMLB01055469.1:0-16601 GCA_900302555.1 Myripristis jacobus
CATGTGATTGGTTGATTAGATAATTGCATTACCGAGAAATTTAACAGGTGTTCCTAATAATCCTTTAGGCGAGTGTATATATATATATATATACATGCATTCAAGCATTCACACAAAGTGCAGATGCTAATTATAGGGTACAACACAATTAAGTCTGAAGTGGAGAAAGACAGAAGTAACACATTAAAAAAGGAAACAAGAAAGTGAAATTAAGCGTTTCTGCTATTCTCCTTGCTTCGTGGTTTTGACTCTGGATTTTTTCCTCTGCCCTCAGATCCTGCCTGCCTCTCCAGCCACGTCCAGCCTCTCCGGTGGATCTTCGTCATTTTTTGTCATTGCTTGTTACCACCAGTTTCGGTATTAAAGTGTTTTTGATTGTTTGACCGCATCACGCATTGTGGGTCCAGTTAATTTGAAGCGACAGCTTAAAAACAATAACATACCTGGAGATGTTGTACTAGTAGAGTAATTCTGTGATTATTGTTATTGTCATACTACTAATAACAATGGAAATTAGCCTTTTGGCTATAGGCCTAATTGGGTGCATTTAGGCCTACATTTTTTACACTTTAAAAATGTTTATGAATGTACACTGTCCCTCTCTAACAGCTAAAGGTGAAAGAAAGAAAAGGTGTCCCAATGTGCATTAAAGGGCGGTCTACTTACCTGACGTCCCATGTCTTAAGCTCTGGTCCAGCCCAACACCCCTGACACCGGCCAGACCGACACATTTCCAATAGAAAAAAAACCCCGCCTGACTCAGCGCAGCTAAACTGTGGGCTGATGGATCAAATGCAAACTGAAGTGGATCAAATATAAATCAGCTGGGTAATGAATAAAAAACACAAACTGTTTACCTGCAGGGTGGGAACTACAGGTGGGCCAGGAGGAGGAGGAGCCTCAATAAGACATAAACTCGCCTAACAACATCATTTGAGAAACTTTTGGGGGTTGAGGGGGTCTACAATAGGCCTATATATCGACAGCAGGGTTTTTCTTCCGCGTAAAACTCGGAGGCAGCAGCCCTTCTGAAATTTAGTGCCCGATTAAACACATTCTTCCAAACCCCAGATGCAAACGAGTTGGTATAGAAATACTAAAGAAATAGTACAGGAGACGGTGCGACTGTGCCCATTGCACTTAATACAGAACTATGACAGGCGGTAGTGAAATGTGTAGCTTACTCATTTAACCATCCTCTGGGTTTACGTTTCTTTCTTTTTTTTTCTTTTTCTAATCTCATCTATAATTTCTGACACATCAGAGCCAGTCAGTTCAACATCAGGTTCAGGCTGATTCACCCACAGCAGAAGAGACGCTCTCAGACCCGCTGGAATAGCCTAATTAAATCTCATCCTGAACCGACGTGATCAGTTCTAGCCTGTAATAATCTACAGATTTGAAATATGTCTTATGTAACTGATTGCGAGTTACTTTATTTATTTATTTTGCATGAAAGGACTACTAGCCAAGTAAGAACTTGATTGTGCAGTGTAACCACCTGTTTGACTGTGCATGACAATACATCTCTGTCTCTGTCTCTCTGACTCTCTCTCTCACTCACACACCTTTCTCTCTCACTCACTCACTCACACACTCACGATTTACGCATGCATACGTTTAAAAGCAGCCGCCACACACCGCTGTGATGCACCATCCACCAACTTGTTGAGCTGTCTCCCTCCTCATCACTTCAATGAGACGGGGGAGGTAGCCCGGTCTCACTGAGCGTGTGGCGAAGACACTTGAGAGGACAATATTAAAATCACTCAGAGGGTAATACTGGAATTACAATGACAGCCTTGTGTGTTTGGTTATTCTTGGTCCTCTGGGTGGCCGGTCCGGACAGGACAGCAGCTGCGGCAGCGGCGAGTCACAAACTGAACGACTCCTCACTTTTGGGAGAGGAGAAGATACTGTCTTTCAGCGTGAACGCCTCGTCGGGACAAGCGGACAAGCGGACATCGGACTTTTTCATCCTGGACTTTGACGAGGGGACGCTGGCCGACTGGCGCTCTCTGGCCCGTAAGCGGCACGGAGGAGAGGCGCAGGAGGGGGGCATCAAAGCCCTGCTGGTGGCCGCCTATTCTCTCATCATCGTTATCTCGCTGTTCGGAAACACCCTGGTGTGCCATGTGGTGGCCAAAAACAAGCGCACCCAGTCCGCCACCAGCCTGTTCATTGTGAACCTCGCCGTGGCTGACATCCTCATCACCGTCCTCAACACACCGTTCACCCTGGTGAGACCAGTACCTGTGATGTGTGTGTGCGCGCGCGCGCGTAGCGTTTATTGTGTATAGCGTTTAATTGTGAAGCAGTCGCTAGAGACTTAGTTTTGGTGTGCCAAAGGAGAATAATTTTATTGGCAAAAATTCAACATATTAATTTATTCCCGTGCTTAGGCTGGTAATTAGTTTGAAAAGTTCAATTGAACTAAGCTCCAAGGGAGCTTGTTCAGTCAAATTTGATAGTGTGCTGTGTGAAATAGACCCACTCAAATATTACTGGCTGCATCTAAACAGTCTTGGTAAGATTGTTATTCATCTCATGCCTGACCAATTGTCAACTAACAAACAGGGGAAAACAATGCCAATAGACACAGAGTGTCTGATTTTAAATCTCTCTTTCTCTTTCTCTCTCTCTCTCGCTCTGTGTGTGTGTGTGTGTGTGTGTGTGTGTGTGTGTTTCCCATCAGGTCCGCTTCTTGAACAGCACCTGGGTGTTTGGCAGGGGTATGTGCCATGTCAGCCGCTTTGTACAGTACTGCTCCCTGCACGTCTCCACTCTCACTCTCACTGCCATAGCACTGGATCGACGACAGGTGGGCTGGAGTCTCTGATGGTCAGCAAGGATGATGCAGATCATTAGAAATTAGCACAAAGTTACTCATAACTCGTCTTAAGGGCTTTTACACCTCGCTATTTCTTTCTTAGTTGTTTATACATTCTTGTTTTGTATTGTATGTCACTGATCTACTTAACTGCAGATACAGTAATCCTGTTGAGTAGATGATGGAAGCAGTGATGATTATATCAGTTTACATGGTTGTTTTGTGTGGGCTACTAACTCGTTACTCTGGTGTCAAGTTATGATAAGTTTCCATTCCCAGTCAGGAAGAAATATGTGTAGCCATAGAAACAGACTTTCTCAGGCTTTTAAACAAAAAGTGCTTGTCTGTGGAAAAGCACTCATCACTGTCATCACTGTGTCCCACTGAGGAGGCATCTGACAAGAGTCAGTCGATTTTACTACTTGACAACAAGAGTACATGCAGCAGACCTATATGACGAAACTTTTCAGACTTTTATAAAACTTTTCACAGACTATAAGATACAGGATAATATACAGGTCAGACTCACCCAAACCTTTTCCAATTTGTAAAAGATGGCCTCCATGTGTGACATCTTCCTTCAAGCCCCTTCAGTTAAGTTACATGCAAGGAGTGTGAGTACAGCATCTCTCTGAGAGCGATTCTACTTTATTATTTGAGCTACAGATACCTCTGTGAGAAAAGGCATGTCACAAAAGGCAGCACTATACAGTATGTTCTCGCTCTCTCTTTGTCTCTCTTTGAAATGGTGTGTACATCCTGTTGTGCAAAACATAAAACACATATTTTTCAAAAACCTCTCATACCCCTGGAATCCCACTGCATAGCTGGTGTCTGCTAGAGTCTTTTTTTAGTCTTTTAATAGCATTTCTGTTTATGACGCGGTTCAGGGTGAAAAGAGACAGAAAGGGTGGTAACCAGGGAACATAAACACTCAAGCACATTATTTCTGACGCAGATGCCCCACTGGGCCTGCTGGTGGTGCTAGAGGAAAGGTCATGGGCTGGCCCAAACTGCCAGGTATCATCCTCTAGCCAGCATGTATGTTGTCACTAAATATCAATTGTTACAACCACCACCACTGTTAACAATATGTTGGCCTGCAGGTGGCGCTAGAGGAAAGGTCATGGAGTTCCTAAAGTTGACATGTGTCATCACGTGCCAGCCCTCTCAGTGACCCCCGAAGGTCCCTTGGTACACTTTAGGTGACTGTTTTCCACCAGCAGTCAGTAAAGCTCACTGAGTTTAAGGAAACAGTGCATTTTTTCTCTTACAATCAGCTTTATCTGACAGTTTAGCACTATGGGCAACATTGACTTTACCTTCATTTGGCTTCCCAGTAAAATTCCTATAGCCTTTGTCTTCCCAAAATGTCTTTGTTTCTCCCTACAGCAAGTCACCAGGGCTAGTGATTTCAGAGTATCTTTGAAGCCTGACCTCTAATGGTGAAAAGTAGTGTGTCTGGTCTTTGGTTGAAGGTGACATCACCACCTGTTGCACTCTATGGGTGGTGACATTACTTGCTACTGTTCCATAGATCAGGCAGCCTGTTACTACTTAAGAACAAAAAGTTAGAGTCTGTTTCTCAGTAGGTGGACAGATTAGTTACACCACGGCTGATCACATGCACAGACTACATTTTTACCTGTGATATGGCTTCATCCCAAAGCTGTCTCACAGACAGTGCCAGGGTAGTAACATCATTCCCCTTATAGAAGTTTCCCCATAAAAGCAGAAATTGGAGATGTTAATTTTATTGTGGCCCCATTTTCACCTGACATTAACATGTGTCTTTGGTGATCCTATCACAAATGGACAGTGTTACATACACCCATTTGCGCCTGGCATTACAATGTGTTCCCACATGTGTCTCGCCTGCCCACTTGTGATCAGATCCCACCTTCCTGCACTATGTGCCCATTCCCACCTGGTATTAACAACCTTCCTGAGAAATCCGCATATAAGCTGACACCTCTAAGTACAGGTGTAAACAGCAGCGATACGCCTTCAATGCGTCATGAGTAATTGGACTTTAGAACACATTTGGAGATTTGGAGGTGGTCTGGGACGCTTGTGTCCACATTGCATTAGAGGTGTAGACAGACATGTTCCAGGATGGATTGAAGGACTGCCTACTAACCCAACCTCCTCTGTCTTGTCAGGCCCAACACCCCCAACACTAGCCAAACTGTCACCTTTACCATAGAAAAAATATCTTACCTGACTCTGCCCAGCAGCTAAACTGTCAGATTGGTTGGTTGAATGCAAACTGAAGTGCCAGTCAGCTATAAAGCAGCTGGTTAATAAATAATAAGTCCCCTTAATAAGACATGAGCTCCCCTAAAAACATGGTGCCAGAAATTTTGGGGGGTCTCTAAAATATGTATTGACTATAAGCAGGGTTTTTTGTTCCATATAAAATTCAGAGGTGCCAGCCTTTCTTAAATTTCGTGCCCCAGCGCCATTTAACACACTCTGTCTAACCCTAGACACAGTAGTTGCTATAGGAATACTACAGAAATACTACAGAAATATAAATTTTTTGCATGGAAGGAGGACTGGAAAAGTGGGAATTTCATTTTACGTTCTCTCTCTCTCTCTGAGAAGACACATGTTTATTTGCATATAGAGTGTGAAAGTGACATCTGAACACAAGCAGGCAAGACGCATTTGGAGATGCATGTTAATGCCAGGTGTGTACGGACGGACTGACAGCTGTCCACTTGTATCCGGATTTTCAGGACGGTTGTTAATACCAGGTGGGAACAGGCCCTATATGCAAATAAGCACATATCATTTCCATTTCAGAAGACTAAATACTTAAGGTTTTTTTTCTGAATCGAGAGAGAAGAGTTTCATTGTCATATGCACAATAAAACAGATAGTTACACAATGCAATAAAATTCTTACTTTGCTAGTTCGCCTTCCACGCAGATAAATGAATAAATAACACAACATAAAATAAAGTAAAAATAAAATGGCATTTAATATGCAAGGGGCATTTAACAAAAGGAAACATTTTTGCTCACTCCAGCCTCATTTTAATCCACCATCAATAACTTATGATGTATTTCACATCTGTAAGTTATTATAGACCTGATCACGTTCAGGCCCATATCACTTAATTATTCCTGATGGTTTGAGAGCATTGGGTTCTCCACTGCAGTGGATAAATTAGTCTGAACCTGATGCTGAATTTGAATATTTGAAAGTGCAGGTGAGTGGGGAGTCTTCCACAGTTGTGACTGTGATGTGTGTCAGAAATCATAGTTGAGGTTAAAAGAAAAACAACAAAAAAAGATCCAACTAAACACACGTCAGTTAGACAGCCTGTGTTTTTATTCATTAAACGGCTGCTTTGTAGTCGACCTGCGCTTCAGTTTGCATTTGGCCCATCAGCTGACAGTTCAGCTGCACATTTTTTTCTATTGAAGAAGTGCAGGGCTGGCCAATGGTGGGGCTGTTGGGCTGGATCAGAGCTTAAGACAGAGGACGTCAGGTGAGCAGGCGGTCCTTCAGTGTGGCCTGAGCAACCAGATCTCAAGATGCATTGATGACACATGGTGCTGTTTACCCCTGTAGTTAGAGCTATCCACGAGTGATCGCCTCACCCAGGACCGATGTTAATGCCAGGTGGACACAAGACCTGTGTTACAAATTCCAAATAAATGTGCAGACCTGGAAGGATTATGTATGGATCCATTGCATGTGTTATGTGACCTGGTGATCTGCATGTGGTAATTTCCCTCAGGTGATTTTACATCCTCTGAGACCACGCATGTCCCCTGTGCAAGGTGCTGTTTGGGTAGCTGTCATCTGGATCATGGCCAGCTGCTTCTCTCTCCCACATGCCATCTACCAAAAACTCCTGACTTTTACATACAGGTGTGATGATACACAAACACACACACACACACATAAAACATGTAACCAGTCATTCTCAAATCTTTAAATTTATGCTTTCTCCCTAACCCCCATCTTTCTCTCTCTTTCTTTAAGCTGCAACCCAGTATTATTTAAATTTGTACTTTTCAAGAAAATTAGATTATGCACTGCCTCCCCATTTTTCTAGTCTCTTTTTTGCTCATCTTTCCCTCTCTAATATCTCCTCATATAAGAATATTCTTACCTATCATGTCCTTAGCTCTTCTTCTGCTTTCTTTCACGTCAGCTGGCTTGTTTCTCCTCACATTATCACCCTCATCTTTTACTCACTCTATTCACTAATTTCTCTCTTTCTTCCTTCCGCTGTGCCCTGAATCTGCCCGTCAGTGAGGAGAAGGAGCGCAGTCTTTGTGTTCCAGACTTCCCAGAGCCATCAGATGTCTACTGGCAGTACATAGACCTCCTTACCTTCATCCTGCTGTATGTGCTGCCACTCCTCATCATCACTGCTGCCTACACCACAGTAGCCCACCGCCTATGGCGCCACAACACCATCGGTGACACCACCATAGCCCAGAATGCAACCCAGAGACGAAAACGCCGGCGGACCTTGGCCATGCTGCTCCTGGTGGTCGGGGTGTTTGCCGTCTGCTGGTTTCCTCTCAACTGCTATGTGGTGCTGCTTTCTAGCCAGGCCATTCAGTCGTCCAACACCCTGTACTTCTGCTTTCACTGGCTGGCGATGAGCTCCACCTGCTACAACCCCTTCATCTACTGCTGTCTGAATCCCACTTTCCGGCAGGAGCTCAGGCTGCTGCTGGCCATGTGCAGGAGGAGACGGAGGGCAGGGGTCGAGTTGGAGCAGGAGCTCTGCGCCGCGGCCCCCTGCGCTCCCTGCCACAGAACAGCCTGGCCCGACAACCAGGCGTCGCCCAGGCCGAGCCATGTTTCCTCACACCCGAACCACATCTCCTCACAGCGGAGCCATGCCTCCTCCAGTCAGTCCGACACCCTGAAAGAGACACATGTGCTGTTCACTGCCAGGCAGGCCCTCTCAGGCAGAACTGATATTCTCTCAGTGGAGCCAATCGTGACTGTGAGCTAAGTGATGGGACTGAAATCAGTATTTGATTTTTGATACTATCATAGTATTTTATTATTTCTGAGATGAAAGGAAATCTGACAATCGCAAAGCTGTACGCCTGAGTCGATTTGGATTGGATTGGATTTTTTTTTTTTTTTTTTTTTGGCATTTCTGCTTTATTTGATAGTGACAGTAGAGAGAGACAGGAAATGCAGGGGAGAAAGAGGGGATAACAGCCTTAACAAGTGGTACGCGCTCTACCACATGAACTACAGGGGCATTCGTGGATTGGATTTTAATTGGATTGGAGAACAATATGCATTATTACTGCAAGTAGATTGTTCTTTTTTTCCTTTGGGGACAATGCATGAAAATAAATAAACGTACTTACAGTGGTGACTCTGAAGAAGGTTCCTGAAAGAAACTGTGATCATAAAGTGACTCTCTTTTCACTCTGCCAACTCATTTGCGTCTCAGCAGTCATTCATCATTTACCTAATGGTATGTCAAAAAATGAGACCTTTGCATTTTTAAATGGTTTTTGATTCATGAAATTGCAGCATCATTATTGTCAGCAGCACAAAGGATGAATATATATATAAAAAAGGAACAATGATTTATGACTACAATGGTTCAGTGTTTCCATTTACCTTTCTTGGCAGTTCTTTTGCATGGACCTGTACACATTATTTCTTTCTTTTTTTTTAAAAAAAAAATTGTGTTTGAAAAAGAAAAATATGTAAAGGATGACTGGAATTGATGCTCCTTCACAGACCAGAAACCCTGAAAAACTGAAAAACTGTGAAAAAACGCAGCACGCATCTGTGACAGAATCTGCTCAAGAGGTTTGCTCTTACATATCCTTCAACCTTTGTTTACCATTCTGCCTGTGAGGATGGGTGTGATTCTTCTTCTCAGTGGGTATGTTCTGGTATACATTCACGCTGAGAGTCTTGCATTTGTTCCTAGCTAATTCAGAAGCTGCCCGCTGCTTACATCTTACTCTCTGATTTATTGGCATATATCCAGAGGGTTGAAGGAGTACATACAGTGATGTAGAAAGGCATAGAGAAACACAATGTTACAACGTGGTGGGACACTAATGTGTTGTCATGGGCAGGGGCATGGCATGGGTGGCCAGTGATTATTCCCAGCCACTAGTTGTCAATTAGCGGTTGCTTATTTATGTATTCATTCATTTGGTATTAAATTATGGAAGTTTCCACGGCTCAGTTTTCACCAATTCTGTGAATTTTGCTTGGTATGCATACTTTTAACCATTTCAAGCAATATTAAGGCCTTTGTCTGCTGTTTTCACAGTTACGGTGGCACAAATATGACTACTTTGCATTGATTCGCCCTGCCAGAACGAACAAGGACCAATGTGGCTTTGGACATCATATCTTCAACATAGTGATACAGTATGTAATTGCACTGGCTATATCTTTGTATCGCTTACATTTCTTTTCGGATGGGACTGGGCTTCTTGGCTGGCATGATTGTGCTTTTGGAGTGCTCTGTGGACTGGTACCATTTGAGATGGTGGAAAAGGTTGGTGGTGTTTCCCTTTCCGCTGGGGACTGGTCACCAACATAATTTGCACCTAATGCTGGTCTGTGCTTGGTCAGGCATCAGGTAGCTGAACCATTACCAAATAACCTAAGTGGTGTGCCCTTTCTGTGGTAAATTCTTCATCTTTGGCGGCAGTTTCCCCTGACTCGTTTTCACTCAGGCAGCTGCTTTTTGCTGAGTAATGTTTGGCCGCTCCATACAGTTGGTTGTCCTTGGTTGTTGTGGGTGCTGGAAACATATGCCAACTACTCATACCACATGTTGGTGTCTCGGCTGTAAAACTGGCTGCTCAGTAGGTCGTGTCCTCTTTATTTTCATCTATCAAATACATTTTATGACCAGGACAATTTAATGAACTGTACTTTTGCCCAAATATGATTAACTCTCCACTACAATCACTTTATTTATTTGTATAATATTACACATTACGGACTTTATTGCACTGCATCACAGGCCTGATTCTAGTCGACACCTATCCTGACATGTCATACACACGTGTGCTCGCTTCCTGCAGACAGTGAATGGAAGCAAATTGTGTGTGAGTGCAAGCCCTATAGTTGCACATGTGTGAATTTGTGCAGATTCTGTATTCTCACCAGCTGATTACTGTGTCTCATTCTGCCGTTAGATGTCTCTCCATCTTGACATATACTGTAGTGAATGGAAACATGATGTTGAATGGTTTGAACATGTATTTTTTTTTTTTGCATAGAAAAAGAAACACAGGTGGTTTGAGGCTTAATTCTAACCTTGCACCCTCACGATTTCACGACTGAGAAATATGAAATCCATTCATTTTGACTGTAGTTTTGTACCTGTTGTTGTTTCTTCTGGAAGCCCGTGAATTCATTGTTCAAGAAAGCGTCTTTGAGTACTCAGTACTAAAAGCGCTATATAAATTCGATTTATTATTATTCATTGTTGTTAAGAGATGCCATTTAGAGCGAAGGAGAAATACTATCAGAGTTCTCTTGTGCTTTGTTGACAGTATATTCATATATTATCTTGACAATATATGAATAGACAAGATGCTGCCAACAAATGTAGCCAATCGGGGTGTGGGGGTGTGGGGGGGAATAGGCACAATACTCGCTCTGTAGAAAAATATATACACAAATATAGATATACTTTTTCTACTTAAAGATTAAAGTCCTCATGAAATGACCTCACGTGACCTCTACTTCCTGTAAAACTGAGGATCTGAAATGATGAGATGATTCTCCTGCACTAGTGGGTGTGAATTAAAATTTCAACCAATAAAACCTTCACAAATCTTTAAACATCCTCTCTAATCCATCTTTCCATTCAAATAAAATTGTGTTTCTCTCCCAAACTGATATCCTATTGGTTTGCACTTACGAATGAATCGTTCCCTGCCCTGTCTCCCGCCAGTTTCAACAGGAACTGCAAAAAATCAAACCGTACGTTTTGTGGCCTTTAGTTTGTTCAACTTGTCCTCACTAACTGTGACAAGGAGTGTAATTGCTAATCTTGTCATAGCTAATGTTTGTCTTTAAGGAAAACTAAGCACAAAAGAGGCTTTACAAAAAACATAACTACCTGAAACTGTATTGTGCGTTTAAAAAATGAACTAAAAACAACTACAATTATAGAGAAAATGTCTTTAGTTTTTGTCGTTGGTTTATTTGATAGTACATGTACAAGTAAATGCATTTTTTAGTGGTAATGTTTTGATGTGTTGTTGAGTTTGTATTGCACCATATTATTTCCTGACCTTTTTGAATCTCGCCCCTGGCAAATACACCGTACTACAAAAAAAGACTAAAGCTAACACTGAAACTGGTAAAAATGTTAAGCATTTTCAAAAAAAAAAAAAAAACTTGCAAACTCGCATTAAAACTAATTAAAACTAAACTGAAATTGCTGGTTTGAGGGCTGTTATCACAGAATAATATACATGAAGTAATGCAGCTACTGTGTTGTTGTAATAAATAGGCTTAGCACACAACTCTTGACCTTTCAGATTGCTTGAACCTCTGTTGAAAGCTCATACAATGCATAACTGACATTTTTGTGGTTAAATGGAAAGTGGGACCCAATCTTCTTCTCAGGTTGGTTGGTTACTTTAACATGTTGTGTAACTTTGTGTGTTGTATGAACATTCCTGACTAAAACGTGACTATGACATGGGGAAGAATGTATTTTGGGTTCAAAGAACCACACCAGTGATTTTTTTTGCATGTTTAGCGGTACCTACAAAACACACAGCTAATCCACATATCTGCCAGTCTTTCCCCAAAGCAAGCAGACGTATTTCAAAACTGCATTATCATATTTTCCTACATTTTACCCAGCCATTGAATTCTGTTGATTCCACTACGATTTGAAAATGAACTCTCCAAGGCTTCAAACTTTTAGCAGCAGATTTGTGTTTTGATGACTTGAATCGCCTGAAATTGGGTGGAACGAAATGGGCTCTGCCAGAGAATTGTCCTTGTGGAAACGTTTGCTTTGCACAGAAAAAAGCAGAGTGTTATAAGGTGGGTGTTTCAGCCAAAAATTCAAATTTGATTATATTTTTTGAAGTGTTTAGTACCCCCACATGATTTAGAGAATGGTTTGTTTCGATGTAAACTGTGGATAAACTGCAGTAAACAGGTTAAACATTAAAAATCACTGATGTGGTCCTTGAGGAAAGTAAAGTACTTGAATGTGTACATGTACATGCAAAATCTTGCGTGTTTGTACCCCTTCCCATTCACACAACATAGTGAATTCGAGTCACACTTATGTGTGCGTGTTTTGACAGTTACTGTGTCTGTGTTTGTTTTCAGTGTGCATTATTATTGATCTGTTGTTCTTCTTTGCTGAAGTTTGCCACTCCATGTGATCAAGGTCATTTTACCTCAGTTATTTAAAATAAACAACTTTATTCAAGGGATTTTCTTCAGAAGTATTGACTAGGTAAAACTATCTTGAATTACTGTTATCAGGAGCTCTTAGAGATCATCATCATCGATTAAAAACAACAACCAATGATGCATCTTAAAAAAAAAAAAAAGAATAGCTAAAGAACACGTAATCAATGCGTGAGAAGAGGCCAATTAACACAAAATTACAGGCAGTTTCTATTCGGCTGTTGCACAATAAAGGCAACGTCACGCTTAACTGATCGTTTTGTGCGTGAAATTAGTAGAAGAAACCAGCAATTAGTAAAGTATTACATGCTGGCTGGAGAAAATTAACAGTCATCTCCATCTAGGACACTGCTGTGCTAATTGTATTAAAGAGGGGCTACTGCGCTACACGGCATAGGCTCCTGACAGCACAGCTCCCAGGATCACAGGGACACACAAACTCCTCCACCATGACAAATTTGCAAATCCAGGATGTGAACAAATTATGTTGCTTTCTTCGGGAAAAAGAAGGCTTATGGAAGTTGGTCAATCGGAAGAAAGCTGGCTTAAAATGCAGGGAGGGTGGCCTTAAAGAGACAGAAAGTTTTTTTCATGAACTGAGAGGCTGCATAAAGGTCCAATATAAGATAGATACTGTAAAGGTTTGTTTTAAGTATGAATGATGAAAAGCTACTCTAGTGGAGTCCTTGAAAAAAAAAAAATAGCGCATAATTGGCCCATTTTAAGTGATTTGAAAAAAAATGACCTATTGATGTGAGAAAAAAAAAAATCAGTGCCCCACTCTCTTGTCAACAGCCAATGCGGACACACACACAATCACACACAGAATAAGCAAGCACACCGAGCAGAGAGACGGGAGAGAGAGAGAGAAAGCTGCAGTCGTTTACGGGTATCGATAGTTAACTGTAGGTAGAGATTGTTCCTTCTAACCGCCATACTGTGAAAAATATCTGTATTTTCAGAAAGACCAACACACAGCAACACACGTACAGCAACACACAGCAGTGATGTGAGAAAATAATCCAATTTACAGTCCGTCCTTACTGGGCCAATATGGAATCACACTGTTGGAAAATAATATGTGCTACCCATTGTGCTCATAATAGTCTACTCACTTTGCTGGGACTGAGTGTAGCTTCCTTTTAAACTGGTTAGAAGAGTGTAACATGAAACCTCAAAGCGTCATTGTAACTGTCCAAATTGATGTTTTGAGATATTTCTTGCTTTGAATTTAATGAGATCTTGTGGGATCTGGGAAGGGGTGGGATGTGGGAAGAGATGTGGGAAGAGGGTCCGGTGAATTCCGGGGTGACAGGCTACCTTAGATGCAACCAATCCAACCAGTGCCGCCACTCCTGCAAGGCCAGGACCACCGCAAGCAACTCTCTGTTCCCCACATCGTAGTTTTTCTCTGCTGGAGTCAAGCGTCTGGAGAAAAAAGCACATGGGTGAAGCCTGTGGTCTGCCGGCGAGCGCTGGGAGAGGACGGCCCCGACACCAGAGTCCGAGGCGTCAACTTCCACTATGAACTGGAGGCCTGGATCGGGATGAATTAACACAGGAGCTGCAGTAAACTTTCAACCTCTCAAAAGCTGCCTGAGCATCTGGTGACCACACAAATGTTTTCTTAACTGAGGTTAACTGGGTGAGAGGAGCAGCAAGGCGACTGTAGTCACGAATAAACCGTCTATAAAAATTGGCAAATCCCAGAAACCTCTGTAACTGTTTACGAGTGGTTGGAGCAGGCCACTGTTCTACTGCTCTGATTTTCTCAGGGTCTGGTTTGAGCTGCCCCTTCTCGACTACATGCCCCAGAAAGCTAATGGAGGTAGCATGAAAGTGGCACTTTTCAGCTTTTACATACAACTTGTTCTCAAGCAGTCTTTTCAACACTTGTTTTACGTGGTCAACATGTTCTGTATAACTGCGAGAAAAAAATCAAAATATCATCAAGGTATACAAAAACAAACCTGTTCAGCATGTCCTTGAGCACATCATTAACTAAGGCCTGGAAAACAGCAGGAGCATTGGTCAAACCGAAGGGCATGACCAAATATCAAATATTCAAAGTGTCCCAAGTGTGTGTTGAATGCCGTTTTCCATTCATCCCCCTCTTTAATTCTGATCAGATGGTAGGCATTTCTCAGGTCCAACTTTGTGAAAATGTTGGAGTCGTGACGTGGTGTGAAGGCCGAATCTAGCAGGGGAAGTGGGTACTTGTTTTTGACAGTTATAGCATTAAGACCAGTGTAATCTATGCAGGGCCTAAGAGTTTTGTCCTTTTTCTCTACAAAAAAGAACCCTGCACCAACCGGAGAAGAGGAGGGACGAATGAGGCCTGCCGCTAATGAGTCGTTGATGTATTTTTCCATGGTTTCCTTTTCCGGTTTGGAGAGGTTGTATAGTCTGTGTGGGAAGAGATGAACCAGGAAGCAGATCTATAGCGCAGTCGTATGGTCGGTGTGGGGGAAGGGTGAGAGCTTGATCCTTACTGAATGCATCCCTTAGCTCATGGTATTCACAGGGGACATTAGCCAAATCTATGTCTTCAGGAGGTGCAGGCAAATTCACAGAGTGCTTGGGAATGGCCGAAAAAAGACAGTGTTGGTGGCAGTGATGACTCCAATTGCGAATGGAGGCTGTCACCCAGTCTATGTGTGGGTTGTGGGTTTGTAACCAGGGCAAACCGAGAACAATGGGGGTTAAAGGGGATGATATGACAAATAGTTCAGCGAGCTCATGATGGTTACCCGATAAGATGAGTTTAATTGGCTGGGTTTTGTGTGAGATGCTGCCAATGGGTCGGCCGTCAATTGCCAGTATCCTTTTGGGATAGTCTAGCTGATAACTGGGGAGGTTATGCTTCTGTACCAAGTCAATGTCTATAAAATTGTCATCTGCCCCTGAGTCAATTAAAACATCAACAGGGAGAGTCTGCTGTGTCCAGTGTATCATACCTGGTAATCGGATGCGGTTAGTGGAGGAAGCCGTGGAGGTTTGGCTCACCAGCGCCCTCCTTCCTGCTGATGAGCCTGTTCTTTTGGCGCTTCGGGACATTGAGCTCGATAATGCCCCTTCTGGCCGCAGTAGATACAGAGCCGGTTCATGAAGCGACGCTGTCTCTCTTCTGGAGATAACCTAGCCCGCCCCAACTGCATGGGTTCCTCCGCCGTGGTACCAGGTGGGCCAGTGTCTGCTGTGGAGCTGCTGGATGGTGGGGCAAAGGTGAAAGGGGAAACAGCCACTGGATTGGCTGAAGTGGCGGTGAGGGAACGAGACCTCTGTCCCTGGGATCTTTCCCTCCGTCTCTCTCTTATTCTGTTATCCAATCTGATGGTTAAGTCCATCAAGGCCTCCAAGCTATTAGGCTCATCACTGGTGGCTAACTCATCTTTTAACTCCTCTGACACCCCCTTGAGGAATATCCCCTGCAGGGCAGTATCATTCCACCCACTTTCAGCAGCCAAAATGCGAAATTCTAGTGCATACTGTGAAACTGACTGGTTGCCCTGCCTCAACCTTAACATGCGGCTAACAGCCTCCCTCCCTTTAACCGGATGGTCAAAAACCGTTCTCATTTCGTGGGTGAATTTGTCATAATCCTGGGTGAGTTCTGGGGTGTGAGTGGAGATGGCTAGGGCCCAAGCTGAGGCTTGGTCGGACAGGAGGCTCATGATAAAAGCTATTTTTGCCTGATCAGTGGCATAAGTGCGACAAGAGTGGCGAGTTGACCTGTGATACCGTCCATCCTCCCTCCAAGCGCTGTAACGGCTGTGGTCAGGTGCTGCAGGTTGTCCACAACTTGCTGGAGAGAGGACTCATGCTTGCTCACCAGAGCGCCCTGCGTCGCAAGCGCTTGCTTGAGGCGGTCCGTCTCCGCCGGGTCCATCCTGGCCAGATGATTCTGTGACGTCTGACGTGTCGGTGAAGACCCAGAAAGCAGGGAGACGACGTGGCGTGTGAAACAAGTGTTTATTGTAAAAAACAACTCAAAAGGCTCACTTCAAGCGGTGGTGCAGGCGGCGGTGGCTGGAGGCTGGCCGACGACTGACAGCAGGGGCACAGCTGGAAGGACAGGAAAAGATAGCGGGTAAATCTGGGGAGAACACAGGAAAAAAACTCTGCAGATCTGCTGCTGGCCTGACAGCTCTACCGTGGCTGGGTAACTGAATCATCTGGCAGTGGTGTGGAGGTGAACCGGGCTTTTCTGGAGTGGTGATTGTTGAGTGATCTCAGGTGTGCTCTGCTGTGCCCCTCTGGAATGTAGGTCAGCCACGCCCCCGAGCCACTGCCTGTCCTGCTGGAAGGACAAAGAAAGGAAAAACAACCCAAACAGAAAACACAGCCATAA
>OMLB01055470.1:0-28010 GCA_900302555.1 Myripristis jacobus
ACATGAAAAATTGTTATTTAAGCCTATAAACAACATTTGTGTAATCCATGGCATGATGACGGGGGGATCAGAAAATAATAATTTTCTGTCCATTGAACACCATGCAATTTTTTCGCTCCGAAAGGTCCCATGGGGCTCCACCGGAAGGGGCGGGACTTCACCACTCTATAGTATGCATTCGCATGCATATTTCATACTAAACTACATACTTTGTAAGGGCAGCTGCAGTACATACTAACAGTAAAAAGTAGAAGTATGTGATTTGGAACGCAGGGCATGTCGTCCTGAAACGAGGCTGATGACGACACACACACACACACACACACACACACACACACACACACACACACACACATTTAACAGCCATACAAAGCCGCGTCGCTCCGTGTGTGGCCATTAGTAGACACCTTGCGTTTCCGCCACGTGGACTACAGTAACATTACGCTTATTTTCCCTCATGTCGCCGACGCGCTTTTGCTCGTCTACGATATATACTCGTCTCCTACTTACCGTGGCAACATGATGACGATACAGTAACCGGACCAGCGTTTTGCCAAGGTGAGTCGTGGTCATATTCCTGGTTAAGGCTAGCTAACATTCACCGTAGCGTAAGCGTGATGCTGGCAAATGGTGTGTTATGCGACTGCTGCTCTCCTCTTTTAGCGTAAACTGGCCCAACAAAGCGACAGCCCTGTTCGCCTCGGTTTTACTGAAGACATTTCGAGAGAGTACAGCTATCTCACTTCAAGACCTCTCTGAATAATGAACAACGTGAGCTAGGATGTTTTGTATTAGCTTCATCTTTTAAAATCCTGTTTTCCGCTCCTCCAGAGAGTCTGACAAAAACAGGTGTATCCACAGGTGTCCAACTGTCACGTATGCTAATGTAGGATTCTATGTCTAATGATGTAATTCGTTTTTTGTTTTTTTGTGTGTTTTTTTTTTTTTTAAATCATTGCGTAAGATATTGAATCGTTTCTTTGGAAAAGTCACTGCTGTAATCTTTTAGGCAAAGGACCTAGCTACAACATGTGTTCTACAGTGAGTTCATGCTGACCGTAGAAGGTTTTGCATCATATTATACCATCATAATATAACTTATATAATATACATGTTGAGACCTGGTGTTTAGTGAGTTTATAGACACCAGTAGCACTGCATTGTATTTTGAAGTCCCTGTGATATCACTGTAATATTCTATAGGAACTTGTGTCAGTTGTATTCAGTAGTGAGGTTTGACTGACTTTAAACTCAGGGATGAAAAGCAATTATAGAATCACTTCAGGTTCTTTTTCCCAACATGTGTCCAGTTTCCTGTGTACACTGACTGTAATAATAGAGGTTTAGTGCTGTGCCATGCATCACAGCACCTGCCTTCTGCTGAGCACATGGATTGAATGAGTCATTGTAGATAACTGGCAGAACCAATATTGTCTCAGCAGGTGACTCAGTGAAACAAACCCCGTTATGACCTTATCATCAGTGGTTAACGAGGGCCAGGATCTGCAGAATTCCCTTTGACAGTCTCTGGAAAAGTCTTGCCTCTGCCATTCTCATACTCCAGTGATTCCATTTTGCTCATACAGGTGAGCTTCTGCTTCAGGCATGTCAGTGCTGACAGATGCAACCTTGCTCAAATGACAGTATGTCATGAGTATACATTCTCCTCCTTTATGATTGAGGTGTGTCTTGGTGGAGAAATACCACACCTGCCTCCTTTCTGAGTTTTTTTCCTTTTGAGTTGAACAATTGTTGGACAGCTGTCTGTGAGGGGGAACGGTGCTATTTTATGCTGATAATGTGTATCAAAACTCAATACAATACATATCTATACACAATACTTGGGTGCAGATTTGATATGTATTGCAATTTTTTAATTATTACAGTTCTATAAGTATTGCAATTTGCTATTATGATTTATTGCTATTTTTAAAAAAAATTCTAGTTTGTGTTTGTGTTTCGTGAGTCTGTGATTATCCTAAACATCACAGTGGGTCATTTTATACAGTGACATCATTTTCCAAATAATCTGGCCTCACAACAATGACACACATGAATCAGATGTGGTTCATTGAATCCACAAGAGTCTCAGCTTTCCAGTTAAACCCAGTTTATGCAACTCCAAGACTGTTTAGGCCCCAGTCTGCACAAATACACCATTTTACAACAGGCCAGAAGAACACATTTGGACTGCATGGTTTATGGCCCAAACTGCATGGGATTAGCACAAGGTGGGCATGTCTGCAAAGGGGAGAGCCGTGGCTGCCCAGAGAACCCATTTTCATGTTGCTGCTACTATTTAGGCTCCTACATCAGCGATAGCATCCTGTTTTAATATCCGTTCTCCCCACCCCTACTGAAAACTCAATGGAATGAGTCTTTGAAAATTATATTTTTTCTTATTCTGGTTTTCCTAGTGACACACACATAAGCACACACACACACACACACACACACACTCCCTTTGTAATGTCTTACACGTCCTGGTCCTATGACTGAATTTAGATAGCTAACCAGTAGCTGCTTTCACTTCTGCTCATAAACATTTCAAATCAGTTATGTCCAACTATTAGTGAGATAATGGAAGCAGACCTCCCTGTGGACAGTGGACCTTTAAAGACTTTTGTGGCTGTTGTCAAGAGTGTTATTTTAAATCCCCTAGGCTCATGTTTTGAGTCCTTGCCTTAGGTGACCTCTGAAGGTTTCTGTTGTGCCAGCTGCAACACACTCTTGTTACAAAATAAATCCAGGGTGATAAGAAAATATCACTGTGAAGCCTCTGGGATTGTTTGGGTGGCTGTACTACTTGTTTCCTTAGTGCTGTCTTTGGGTATCCACAAAACAGTTTTTTTTATTTGTCTGTAAGAAGCAAAAACACATGTAATGTGACATCAAATCTCTTGGCTTGCTCAATATGTGTTCCTCTTTTTTTTAACGAAATGAACTATATTAGGAGAGCTTATACGTGCCGGCAGTCAGCTGATTGAATTCTAGTCTAGCATGTAAACATCTGTGGTAGTCCCAGTCTTATTCACTCCTCTTTTTTACTTTTTTATTGATGTGTTTAAAACAAAAATGAAAAAAATACACTGTTGTTGATTTTTATGTGTAGACATCATTTTAGCCTTGTCCATGATTTACCAGCACATTCACATCAGTTCTGCCTGGCTGCTTAAAAACACCATGTCTAGTTAGAATGTAATGATATCTAACCAGGCCAATTTGCTGGAAAGCCAGGCTTTGAAAGGCACATCCATGGCTGTATTGTCCAGGTGTCTTGCTTTACTGAGATGAAGGAAGACACAACACAAATTGATAATTTAAAAAGAGAGAAAAGATGTTTGTGTTAAGTCAGAGACATAATTATAATAAGAGACATCATACTTTGGCACCATGTTTGAAACAGCTCCAGACAGTAGGAGTATTACCAGTTCAGACCAGAGCTCTAGCTCTTTGAATATGGAGTTGTCTATGTCTAACTTTCTGCTGGATGTACTATCATTTGTATATCGTATTTAGGTACACTGCTAATTGGATACAACAAGGAGTCATAAAATTTAAGCAAAGTTTGTGTCATGGAAATAGCTCCATGTGGATAACTTGGACTGCACAACTATTGCGTGGTTTGAGCAGGCCATTGTTTTTAGATAGAAGGTGTTAACGGTGGGTTACCAACAACAGTAACAGGAGGGAACTACAAGCACCCAGTTATCCTTTCACATCAGCACTAAACAGATGGAAACTCCAAACCGCTCTGCAGAAGTGATGGCGTCAGTGGAAAAAAACCCCAGGCTACATCCAACCACAGTAGTTATTTTACTCTTTCCTGTGTCTTCCCTTTTATATCCTGGGTTCTGCTGCCGCTGAAATGAAAAACAACCTTTCAGTGAATCAGTGTTATGTAATAGAGTTGTTGAGCGTTGATGAGCTGTACTTTTTAGCACAAACTGTTACTAGTCTAGCACTCACTCCTAAAGTAGAACAACTAGGCATGTGGAGCCTATTCGCAATTATCCTTGTTTGGCCTGCTTCCCGACCAGGTTCCAGTTTTTTTTTCTACTCACAGCATAGCCAGTGGCCTCGTATCAGGCAACAGCAGCCTTGTGTTAAGACGACACAGGCTTCAAAGAATTAACAAGCCCAGATATCCTTAGCAGCTGGGGCAGTATTCTTTTGGCTCTGTTGTTACTGTGTGTGTGTGTTTTATTTTCTCTCTCAGGCTAAGTGAGTCGATGTGTGCGCTCAGTGAATGAACTCTCAGATTCTTGACTAATCTACACATTAAAGAGGGAGAGAAGGTATTCAGCCTCGGGGTGTCGGTTTCTGTGCCAGGGCCTCATTGGAACATCAGTGGAACTGGTCATAGTTATTCAGGTCATTGAACTGGGAACCACCACATGCACTGCTGGCATTCCGAGTGGCTCTCTTGCCGTTCATACAAACTACACAGTAGAACAGGTTGTTGGAATTTAATTGAGACAGAGCCCAATGTAATATTCTGTGTGATTTATTATCAGGTTTTGGAGTTTGTCTGGCTTTGCAAAACAAAACATGCAAGAGCTTTCATTAAAGTGTAGCTTTCTGAATCACTATAGGCAGTGAAAGGTGTTGCATCATCTATCATTCCCATACACAGATCACACCAGTGCAGTCCATATGTGTAGTGCTTGTCTGGAGGCAGGTTTGGACAGCCCCTTGCAGCCTCATGCCAGAATGTAATGGATTCCTGCATCTGTAAGAAGGGGAACCTTGGCAGAGGCACGTCTGGTGAGCAGTACATGCACAATAAGCTTTGGAAATGCTGCTGACTTTTCCTTTCTCCTGTTGCCCTCATAGTTTGACCAGAACCTCCTACATCAGGATGACGGGGCGAATGGACGCCCCTCAGGACCGGTGAGTTGACTTCTTATGAAAAGTGTCCACTTGTGTTTGGTTTCTAAAAGTTTGATGTTCACTGAACATCAAACTTGTCAAATGGGTTAAAACCATCCTTTGAATTACTAAAAAAGAGTCTTAATGGAACACTTAATGGAAAAACTGTATTGATGTTTTAGGAACATTTTGAGGCATTAGTGATGGAGCAGTTTTGGTCTACCACCAGTATCATTCCCTTTTACCAATTTTAGACAAGTCCCATCAGTTATTTTGGCTCCTATAGCAGCAATAGAATCCTGTTTTTTTTTTTTGTTGTTTTTTTTTAATAAATCTTGGTCAAATAACACAGTTTCCCCCCCATCCACAGGGCCTGCTTAGTAGGAATCATCTTCTTCATTCTGGGCTTGGGAACTCTACTACCATGGAACTTCTTCATGACTGCTTCCATGGTAAAAAACAAAACAAAGCTTAACAAAACACAAACTACTTAAGCTTTGCAGTGGTTCAGTCCAGTCCTTGTTAAGAGGATGGTAACATCACCTGTTTGTCCTTATCGAAGCCATGCTGGTCTACACAGAGGGCTTAGGGGCTAGTTGGGGCTAGTGATTTGTTGGCCGTCTGTCCCCATGACCCTAAACCTTGTCACACTTCTTAAAGAATCACATGCTGGATCAAAGCCAGTGCAGGTCACTTCTCTAATTTGAGGGGATTGGCAGTGAAATTAAGTGGGTTTAGGCTGACAAGCGGTTGACATACTTAAGGAAAATGTCAAGAAAATCTGTGAACGGTTGCGTGCACGTGCAATCTAAAGTAACTACAGTGTGGATAGAATTAGTTGAGTTGGCCAGGGGTCAGTGTATTTTGTTGAGCTCTCTGTCACACAGTCATTGTGTAAGGCATGTTAACCTGTCACGTTTTCCTTTGACCTCGTAGAAGTGCCCACAATCGATCATAAGACTACCAGGCCAGTTAACTGTGCATCGTCTTGCACGTGTATGTATGTCTCCACGTTCTGGTTGAGGCCTCTCTTCACAAACATGTTACATTCCGGTCCTAGAGTGAATTCAGTGATCCACAGTGTGTAATCAGCACGTGTATTCCTGCTCTGCACCGACACTGCAGCTGTTTTTAGCTACTAAGTGACTGTCATAACACATTTTCTTTCAAGCCAGAAAAGTAAATGACAAAGCACTATTATTATTGCAATATTTAGCACACTTCACTAGAGTTTTGTTGGATCTCTTGCATATTTGCCTGTCTTACTCCTCTTTTATAGTAAAAATACTTATTACATGAAGCTGAGACCCATTAAGCCCAATTGGACTGTGACTGCCAAATGTATCTAATATCTTGTGTCCTCTTGATTCTTAGTATTTCCAGGGCCGTCTGAACACAACAGAATGGAGCAATGGCACGGTGGTGGTTCGCAAAGAGTACTACTTCAACAACTGGATGACCCTGCTATCCCAGCTTCCCCTGCTGCTCTTCACCCTGCTCAACTCCTTCCTCTACCAGAGGTAAGGGGTTGTTTCACAGCTCTACTTGTGGTTTTGAGCTCTGACAAGGTGGAGGATAGAGATGCACTGATATTGCAGTTGGACTGATACCAGACCATTAGGTTCCTTTAACACTGACATACATCCTGATCACATTGTAGTTGGATACAAGACAACCATAAAACCTGGGTATAATGGCACAAAGCAAAATTGAACTTTGGTTGAGTGTTGGGTTTAATAGTTACCTGGACATTAAATGAGTCCACAAAATGGTGAAATAGCCATGGTAGTTGCTCCTGTGTGAGAAACTGTGTTTCTCCACTCACTTCCATAGCATGGCACAAGAGCTCCCAAAATAAACCAGAATTTGAATTGAAAAGTAGATCGGGCAAGAAACTTCCACCTAAATCCAGGAAGAAACACCCTGATTGTACTCTCACAAATAATTGTAGTTATTTGAAGAAAAATGGGTATCAGGATTTGCTTTTTATATTGGCATAATATACTTTGTTTGCATTTGTTTTTATTGATATTGTTTATATTTTGGGAGGTTTTCCTCACTATGGAAGTGAATGAAGTGACAGAAATCAAGTATTGTGGATTAGCGGTCCAGGGGAGCACAGAGCACCTAATGAGGAGATTTCACCACCATGTGGACTCATAACAGCCAGGGAACAAGACAACACGGCGCTCTACCAAAGCTCAGTTTTGCTTTAAGAGCTACTAAAGTCGCAGTCATCCAAACCAGAGGTGGGCAGAGACACGTTTGTCCACAGTAACAACAAAATGACAATACAGTGACTCTCAGAGTTAGTACAGGCACTGTGGACACCAAAATAAAATGTCACATACGGTAGGAAGCACATATAAAGAAAACAGACATCAGGCTCCTCAGATGGTGATTATACCTGTTAAAAATGAATGTGACAAAGTGAGAGGATGTGTTTACTGCTTGTATACCTAGCAATACAATGTGGATAGAAGACAGCTGTTAATTTGTGGGTCTGTACAGAGCTTTAGGGTATTGAAAATCAGCATCATAATTTTTTTTTAATATATATATGCAGAAAAATGTCAAATCTCCTATATTAGGTAAAACTAATAGACTCTGATTGGTGCTTCATATTGTAAATTACTGATTGTGAATACTATGCTTCAAGTATTGGCTATGATAAAGTGGTTTTGCTGTACCCAGTGCATTAGATCTGCCCAGCTCATACTAAGAGTGTGCAGCCTTTTAATGCTTGCTGGGCGCTGCCTAACCAGTGTGAAGATAAAACGCAGCGGTGAAATGACTGAAGTGTGTTTTGGTGGGCCGCTGTGTGTTACAGGATATCGGAGGCGATGCGTGTTGCAGGCAGCCTGGTTTTCATTCTGCTGCTCTTCATGCTCACAGCCGTTTTGGTGAAAGTGCCCATGGAGGAGGACCGCTTCTTCTCTATCACCATGGCCACTATTTGGTTCATCAACTGTAAGCTCATGTGACTGTGTGATTGTATGTGAGAGTGAGCAGCGTCTCGGCTTCATGCATGGGGTCTAATCACATCTGTGTGTGTGTGGTCGTGGAATGTTCTGTGTGAAAGAGAGATTAGAAATGTGTGTGTGTGTGTGTGTTACATTAATTTGAGGCCCGCTTTCCTCCCCCAGCGTTCGGGGCCGTGCTGCAGGGCAGTTTGTTTGGCCTGGTGGGACTGCTGCCTCTGAGATACAGTGCCATCTTCATGAGCGGCCAGGGCCTCGCCGGGACTTTTGCTGCTATCGCCATGCTGCTAGCCATAGCCAGTGAGATTCACATATACCACTGGGTGCCAAATCCCCAGTTGCCTAGTAACACAGTCAATTCAAATGAGATGTTTTAAGTCAAATCAGCATGACGCCACCCACCACACTCTGTGGATTCAGGGACACAGCTTGTGTTGGGTCCCTTTGAATGATGTTTTCAGCTACCTAGTGATTTTCTTTCTCAGATTGTCTTAGTTAGCTAATTTGTGTGTGTGTGTGTGTCATTTAGGTGATGTCGACTCTGAGACAGCGGCTTTGGGATACTTCATCACACCGTGTGTCGGGACCCTGGCCACACTGTTTAGCTACCTTCTCCTGCCCCGTCTGGTCAGTAGGCACCCTCATCAAAACTGCAATATCCCCTCACTGCTTACCCCCTAATCCTCCCACTGTCTTAGATGCCCAGTACATCACAATGCACCCTCAGTCTGTTTCTGTCCCAGACTTTTTCCACCCTGGATTTAGAGAGTGCCAGAGTCAGTACATTCACCTTACTGGGCTTGAACATTATTTCGAAAGATTTGAGGAGTAACTTTGTTTCTGTTGTATTTTTTTTTTTTACATGGGAGTAGAGAGGCCTTGGTAGGAGATGACTGGTCATTCACAAAGCTTATGGAAGAAAGAAATGAGAAAACAAGTATTTGAGAGGTTCCATAATGGATAGAAAGATTAAATTGTCCGCCTTTTATGTAAAAATCCAGCCCTCTTATCAGCCTGAATCCGAGTCCCATCTCTAATTCCAACCCTATGCCCAGTCTGCCTTTATCTCTTCAGTATCCTCACTGATGGAAGAACACTTATGGGAAAACAGAGGATGGGATGAATCACTTCCACTGTACATTTCCTTATTGTTATATAAGGCCTCATTTCCTCTGGTGTTCCCATACAGGAGTTTGCCCAATTCTACTTGAACAGAAGCAGCCAGTACGAAGCAGGCACCACAGATGAACTGCTGAAAGGTGGGATTTCACTATTGGGCTTATCTGACTGTCTGACTACACACTTTACTCATCTTTAAGTGATTATAAAGCTCTTCTGCAGTAATGTGTCTCACAGAGACTTGACAGCATTTCTCCATGCAACGTAAAGCTCCGCCCCCCATAGTGATTTCATGAGTCATTGTCAGAACTTTCTCCAAAGCAGTTGTACATGTAACACAAATTGGCCCAGCTTTGATGTTTCATCATGGCTATCCACAGCGTTAGAGTTTTCTGTGTATGACAATAAATTTGATCTGCTGAAACAACAGTTAGCCACCAGTGAAAACCAGTAAACCAGTGAAAAACGCTTGTTGGCTAAAGCGAGCCTTGTTCGTTCGTTCTTCCTTCCTCTGTGCACTTTATGCGCTCTGTACATACCCTCTTGGCACTGCCTTGTTGCTCCTCTGTCCTCTGGACCAGAACCAGAACTTTAGGGCACTCGATGTCGTCGTTCTCTACTGAATAGATCTTTGTTTGTCGTGTATAAAAATCTCACATGTACGTCACTTTGGATGAGCGTCAGCCAAATGTGAATTGAATTGAATCTAATGACAAACAGCGTTTCTGTTTCCACGTTCTGAAGCACATGAATCTAGATGGATTTCTTATGTTTTAACTTTGCAAACCCAGAAGTGGAGGGTTCCAAATCATCCCATGAATCTGTTAACATGAATGTGGCATTATCGCCACAAATTACCCCCTCAATCAAACTGAGTGACACATGCCACAGTCACTTAATCAAAACAGGTCCTGCAGGGAATTAATTGGTTGGATCAACTTTTCCATGAAGGGCTGTGAAAGAGGTTTGCATGAAATGTGTTCATGACCTTGTCATGTCTCATCCTTATGTTAGTTGAAACACCTTTATGATCTTGAGCTTGGCATGAAAGGGTAGTACACAATGATCTAGCAGGCACTGCCTCATTGTAAGATCTATTCACACGGGATTAGTATTACCTGGGAACTTCAGCAACAACAGCACCAAAGTTGTTTGTGTTGAGCCTGATGAAAGAGAAAAATGTTACTAACTGCGTACTGCCATGCACGTCACCCATCTCATCATTTTTTTTTTTTGAGATTTCACTCCTGATTAATTTGAGCTTGTTCTTTCAGCAAATGGGAATTTGCACCCACAGTGTTATCAAATTTCTTTATTTATAATGCACAGTGCAGCCCTATTTGCACAAGATTACGATCACAAAAGACCTCTGCTATTACTACAACTTACTAGTTGTCCCCAGGTAATACTAGTCCCATGTGAATGGGGCTGCAGAAGGTAAAAAAAAGGCAATGAAATCCAATCTTGTTGAATTCAACAGTTGGACTGTGGGTTCAAGAGTCTAGTATTTTACACAATATGCTGGATGCACAGTGCAATCGAAGACTTGCGTCAACATGTGCACAGCTGCATTGACCCATTGAGCTCCCTAGCCATTGGTAATTGATGATTAGTGTATGTACACACGCCTTAGGATTCACCATGGCACTGTCAAGCAGTAGCTAAATAGGCATTGCTGATTGATTCAATTCATTGTCAGTTTTAAATTAAATTGTCAGTTTGACCCAAGCCTAAGCAGTGCCTGACAGTTCACTGTGCTTTGTATTGACATACCAACTCCAGCAGGGTTTCAGCAGGCATGAGAGTGAGTGCATAAAGACTCAGTTTTTCATTTTTGGGTGAATTATTCCTTTAATACTCCTACCATTCATAATCCTAACATTTGTGTGACATTTAATAATCCACTTGAGTCAACAGCTGTTTCTTTCTCAGTCGGGCTGAATCAAACTGATTTAAATAGAGCATTATCTCGTTAGGCCAATTTACCCTTATTTATCTCGTTAGAGTCATGGCAGACAAAGACAGGACCTGTCAGACACACAGAGACTGACCGACCACTAATCCTCTTCATTCAGCAATATACTCTTTTCCACGTTTGTCATTCACCCACATGCAGAACAACAGCAAAGTTTATGTTCTAAATTGTAGTCATCCGCTTGTTAAGATATAATGTAGTTTTGTGTTTAACTCCAGAGACCAGCACGGTGGAGAACAGCAAGCTGAACGGTCACGCCAACTGCCTGGTGTCCAACGGTGGAGCCAGTGTTGGCAGTGCTGCTGAGGCTGAGGCTGTGGCTGAGGCTGAGGCTGAGGCTGAGGCTGGCGCCAGTCCAGACGGGGCAAAGCAGGCCTTCCTGTCCTTGGAGCAGGCTGAGAGTGCCAACACCAAATCCTCAGTCAAAGAGGTCTTCAAAAAGGTACACAACACTGGACTGATACAAGGCTTTCATTCACAAGGTTCAGTTTTTGGATAACATGGCCTGTTTGTTTGGAAAATTCATTATTAGGCTCATTGTGAATTTAGTCATGATTTCCTCATGCTTAAATGTCACTTGAAACTTTGTCTGTCCGCTTCCTTTTAAGGTGTGGGTGATGGCGTTCTGCGTGACGTTTGTGTTCACGGTGACTCTGTCCGTCTTCCCAGCAGTCACCGTGGACGTCAAAACCTTGTTCCCAGGGAAATGGGGTACGGCCTCACTTCACCTCCACTCTCTGATTAGATTAGATCCCCCCACTGCACTAAAAATGCCTTGATGATTAGACTTATCTGTGTGTGCTCCTTGTGTACATTCAGTGTACCTGGACATCTTGTTCTGTTGCGTTGAAACCTTTCTTCTCTCATAACTTGTGTTTCAGAGCGCTTCTTCATTTCCGTGTGCTGCTTCTTGATTTTCAACATCAATGACTGGCTTGGCCGGACCATCACGACCTGGATACAGTGGGTCAGTGTGACTGTCTTGATATCTACGCAGGGAGGCGATCCCTTTCTACTCCTGCATCAATTATGCAGCCGGACCAAATGCTCCCACTACATTTGAACTTTTTCCAATACACTTTTATTGTGCCAGATGGTTCAACACTCCCGCAATACAAAGTCGTCTTAGCTTCCACGCCTACACATGGAAATCCCCTCCAGGCAACACATCCTCACCATCGCCCACTCCTGTCCGCCTGTTTCCGTTTTTTTTTTTTCTCTTCAGCCTCCTTTCCCTCCATCTGACCCCCTCTCATAGATTAACGGTGATGTTTTGAAACCCATCTAAATTCAGCTCATATAAAGTGCACTGCAGATTACAGCCCTGTGTGCCACACGGGTGCCGGCTGGGTAAAAACGAGACCTTTTCAATAAAAATGATTTCACATTTGCTTGAAAGTGAAATGCAAACGTTTTAGTTAGACGTTTTCATTTAGTATCTCCATCAGTGATCATCCCTGTCACTCTGCTGCACACACAGCGGTCTCTGTTCTTGTGCTACTGCAAATGTGTGTTGTGCTGGCGAGCTTTTTTTTTTTTTTTTTTTTTTTTTTTTTTTTTTTTTTTTGTAGCTCTGTTTTTCTTTGGAATATTTTATGGGGATATTTCTCGTGTGTATTCTAAAACTTTTGTCCCTGTGGACAGTAAACTATAATTATAATTTTCCTGGCTCTCCATCTTGCTGTTGTCTCTTTCTGTATATAATGAGTTTATTTGCAAAAACAGATGAATGCCATTCCCGAATTAAACCAAAAATAACTGACTTGTCTGTAATGCTTCACATAACAAATCTAAAATTTTGTCACAAAATCAGTTATCACCTCAAATATCACTTTAGGCTACTAGTATTTTTATTTTAATTGGTATGTAGGGAAAAAAAACTTGATAGAAATGAATACATTTGGAAATAGATTTTTTGACAACTGAACTCTTCTACTCTAGTCATATATTCCCTGTGATTCCCTCCCATCCAAAATCCTGTTTGTGTCCTCCGTGGTTAAACGTGGGTTGTGGCTTCTGGGAAATGCAAATTGAACTGGATTGACTGGATGGGGTCTGTTGTTCTGTTGTTTGTGTCTCTGCTCTCCAGCCCCGCAAGGACTCCCCTCTGTTCCCGGCGCTGGTCGTCTCCAGGGTCGTGTTCATCCCCTTGCTGATGCTCTGTAACGTCCAGCATCGGTCCTTCCTGCCCGTCTACTTCCCCCATGATGCCGTGTTCGCCGTCATCATGATCTTCTTCTCTCTGTCCAGCGGCTACTTTGTGTGCCTCTCCATGTCCTACGCACCGCAGTGAGTGGAAACAACATACTGCTGCTTGGACAAGATTTTATTGTTAATGTGACAGTGAACAACATAAATGTAAATATGGTAAAAAATTGTCATATTTATACCATTCCCTGAATAGTATTGTACTGTATTCTTATCTGTCCATTCACTTCTGTAGCAAAACAGCTCCCAAAAAAAAAAACACTTTTAGCACATAAATGGACACAAACAAAGCAGACTGTGCAAATATAAAAAAAAAAACAACAAGCTCCAATGCCCATTTTTTGGACAAAATGTAATGGCTTTTTTCTTATTTTCCTGTTTGAATTGGAAAGTGGATCCGGCAGGTAGTGTTTGCAAGAAAAACATTATTTGCACTAGTTGACTGGTACATGGAATTGCAAAATTATTTAACTTCTTTTTTAAATAGCATTTCTAATCAGTATGAGGAGGCTGTGTTCTTGACTTGGTTTGTGCTGCTCTCCGTCTTGGCAGGTTGGTGGAACCCAAGGACGCCGAGTCAGCCGGAGCCCTCATGACCTTCTTCCTGGCCCTGGGTTTGTCCATAGGAGCAGCCCTGTCCTTCCCCCTGCGAGCCCTGGTCTAGAAACACACACACACTCACACACATGCATACACAGACACTAATACACACACCTTTAACCTGAGCGAGGGGCTGGACTGCTGATGGTGAGCAGTGAAGCTCAGATCACTGTAGGGCTGGGTTAAAAAAAAATCAGTTTATTCGATTTTAATCGATTTCCCTTTAAATGGTTCGATATCGATTCATGAAATCCAAAAATCGATCTTTTAATTTTAACTAGTTTTTTCTTCTTTGGACGTATGGTGCAGAGAAGCAGCCTGTGGTATCAACCCAGCTAGTCCCGCGTGATCAGCATTTAGCGCTGCATTTCATGGCACGAGATCTCGTGAGATGTTGTTACTGCCAGCAGTCAAACAACATGACTGGAGCGAGTACACCACTGAAGGCACCGCCAGCCAGTTTAAAAGCTGATGTTTGGATGTATTTCGGATTTAACGACGAGTTGGACAAAAATCAAGCGATATGCAAGATATGCAACGGGAAGGTAAAATACTGTGGAAATATGACGAATCTCCACAACCATTTAACGAGACATCACCCAGAAACACAGTCGGCATGGCTTAAAGAAACCAACCTGGAGCAGCTATTGGCGCGAGTTACCAGCAAACTCTCAACGTGCACAGAAAATAACCGAGGCTGTTGCTGTTTTTTTTTTATATGCAAGGACATACGAGCATATAGCGTTGTTGAAAACGATGGTTTCCGAAGCCTCATTAAAACTCTGGAGCCACGCTGTGTTTTTTTTTTTTGTTGTTTTTTTTCTCATCCAAGTAAAATTGGTATTTTAACTGAAATATCCCTGACTGAATCGAAATCGAATCTTGAATCGAATCGAATTGGGACCTTGTAATATTGAATCGAATCGATCTGGAAAATCTGAATCGATACCCAGCCCTAGATCACAGGGCGTCACACTCAGCGCTACATGACCGTCAAGACTGCAGGAGGTGTAAATAAGGGAAACACGTTACACACCATGCTGTCTGTGTATGTGCTAGCCTGAGCACACAGGCTGGACTCCTAATTTCAGATTGTGAAAAACACAGCTTCAAACCCACCACTTTTCACTAACTTATTTTTCTGGACCTTCAGTTGTTTTTGTGTCTGTGTTCTGTTTCATTTATAAATAATGTTTTTAGGTCATTATTCTCAGTGAATCACAGCAAAAGGGAAAAACCCTCAAGTTGGTTTGTGGAAGCATTTGTTGTTGTTGTTGTTGTTGTTGTTTTTGTTTTGCCCAGAAAGTAGATTAAAAGCATTATTATTGTTCCTGATAGGAAAGACAGTTGTTTTTTTCACCCCACCACTAAGCTTTGTCATATCAGACGCTTAAATGTCTGATTTGATTTCTTTTATTTTGGATTATGACTATTACAGGGCTTTGCTTCGTAAGTGAGTGAGTCTTTGTCTTGGATTAGTTACAGCAAAGCTTTTTTGTTTCATATTTCTTCATACATCGGCTCTGGGCTACGCAGGAAGAACAATCTTTTGGTTTGTTGTCATTTTGTTTACCAAGGGAATGTTGCCTGACCAGGCTTGGTCTCTTTCAGCACCGCATTTTTTTTTTTTATTATTTTTTTCCATTTGTAAGCTGACACTCCTTTGATCCCCCCCAGCCATCTACTGCCACCTGTTGATCAGTTGTTTGCCCACCATTAAAGCTGCTGCTGCCCCCTGCTGGCTCTGCTTTCCTCTGATCTTCTCAACACTATCACATTCAATCTTTTGATACTAGTAGGCTTTGACACCAAGTTTATAGAATTATATACATACACACCTGATTGCAGTCAATGTCAAGTCTCCTGCAGTGGAATTAACATTCCATTATGTCTGCTCTTATTGTGAAGGCCCACTGGATGATGCAGACATAAAACAAATGTACACACTCCACTGGGCAAAATAAGAAAACTACGTTACTCGTCTTATGTAAAACATGCCATATTTATTTTTATGTACCATTTTCTTTCAAACAAAATTGTAAGATTCATCCCACTGGAAAAGACTTGGGTGATGCATTTCAAGCCGATACCAATATTTCATTTCGAAAGCCGATATGGGCCGATATGCAGTTATTGTGAATCCCTAGTGTGTTTCTTATAAACCGCAATGTTTGTGGTAGATTGGTATCTCCTTTTTTTGTTTTACATGTATGTATGTATGTCAGTGTAATCAAGTATTAAGGGAGAACAATTGGGTAAAAAATGCTGGGGACATTACAAAGGCCAAGCAGTTATTCTGTTGTAATGTTTTTTGTTCCTGTGGGAGAGAGATACATACTGTAACAGAGCGTGCTCTGGAGCTGAGCACACTTGACAAGAATGAATTTCATGTTCTTGGTTTTTCTTTTTTGTTTTACATTGCTACCTGTGCACCATGTAGCAAGGAAAGAGCCTACATCAGTAATGATGGGTGTTTTGTTTTTTGTTTTTTTAAAGATTTCAGTGATTTTTTTTCTTTATTTTCTTTTGCTTTTTTCATTTAGTCTAATGTAGATGTAGAAGTAAGGTTCTTTGCCTTTTTTCCTTGTCCTGCTCATTTTCAATTAGCTGATCAACCTTTTAGTTTATTTCCTCAGATGCTTGAAGTGTTTTTTTTTTTTGTTTATTTCTTTCCCTGGCGCGGTGTCAGGAGTGGTTATACATGAGGTTAAGAAGGCTGAACCAAGGGCTGTATGGGACCAAGAGTCCTAAAGCATTTGTGGAGCAATATTTGTGAGATATTAAGATGATTTGATGCATGCAGCATTCACATCCTGGGGTTTTGTCTACCTTTACTCCTCATGAGACTTCTGGAAAGAATCCTCCTTGAATGATTAGACGTAGATCCTGCTAAGTAGGGCAGGCACAGGTGCTTAAGTACGTGCAGCTGTTGTTCTATCATAGTCCACTGTAAGACCAACCCAATGTTACAAGGTTTTTCTGTGTTCATGTCATAAAGGATTGGATAGAAACAGGAGCTGCTAATTGGGAAACGCAGTCGGTAATGTCGTAACATTTATCACTTAGCACAAGCTGCAGCAATGAGATTTCAGTCAAATTCTGCTGTGACTTGAACACATCTTGAACATTCAGTGTGATGCGTTATGTGAAACTGGTTTGTGCATCTTGAAAACACAGACATGACAGCCCGCGGACAGAGCGGCTCGTCACTGCAACCAGGGAAATGATGGTACTGCCAGAGCATCTACCACATGGTACAGTGAAGTGCATCATGCCTATGCACGTTGATGTATCTGTATAGTTTTGATTGCACCATTAAATGGATTCTTTTATAAACTGGTGTTTGTTGGAACTGGTCTTTTCTATATGAAAACGTCAAGTGTGGTAACTTAAGATTTAAAAAAAGAATAATCCACTTATTGATGAAGTCCTAATGGAAAGGTATAATTAAGAAAGGGCTTTGTGGGATGGCTTGTACCTTTTTATAAGTCCATTTTGACCTAAACAGAGAAATTAAAGCTGTTCATGTTCAGGCTACACAACAGGGCATCAGGTTCCTAATATGAAGTCAGGAAGAATAGTTTGAGTTGATGTATGTAAGGAAAGCACTATGTACAGTCTGTGGCATCCTGCATAAACCTGTCTGCCATGAATACATGAAGTGAATTGAAGGAAGGCAATGCACACATATGGCAAGTGCTTCATAGACTATTAAATCTTTTTTTTTTGCCCTGCAGAATAATGTATCTGAGGCCTGTGTCACATTCCAGGTTTTAATGAGCTCCCTGGAGGTATAATTTTAGTCTCCTGCAAGAAAACACACCAAGCATCCAAATAAAGGTTTATTCCCCATATTATTTATTGAAAACCCAGCAGTTATCATTAATACCTGTTGTGTCTGTACAGGCAGGGGAGGGAAAGGATCTGGTAAACTAAAACTAGCTGTCATTCTGTTGTAAAAGCAAAAATAAAAATACAAGCATTGACGAAGACAAAAAAAAAACAAAACACTCCAGATATGCTGACAGAATGACACCCTTATATTGTTTTCTCATTTCTCTTTAACACGTGGTTTTTAAAAACATTTCAAGGTTACACAGATGCAGAGAAAAAAAAAGCATTGAAGAAAACAGCAGCATAACAGCACTTCAGAGAGGGAGATAAAAAGAAAAGAAAGATGAATTAAAAAAAAAAAGACAGGTTGTGTGTCCTAAATCAGAAACAGTTGTGTTCATCCACTTCTCCTCTGCCCAAGTGTTGCCTTTTTCTTTATTTGTGTTATGAAAAGCTGACAAGGGACTACCACTCGTTCACAATCACCCCCCCCCGTCTCTTTCATTCTCTGTCTCTCTGCCCCCCTCTGTCCTTCTTCATCGTTTCTTTGGAGGTTGGGTTGTGCGGGGAGGGGTGACAGGCCGGCCGGTGTTCATCCCTCCATACTGGTACTTGGCTTTCTTCTCAGATGGCTTCAGGATCTACACAAGATCACACAGAGGACACAGTCAGCTTGTATTAGCAGACACATTAAAGGGCTTTTCTGGAAGTGTAACACTCCTACATCCCTCCCAGAAATGGCTCCAAGATACTCCCCTCATCTGCTTGGCTGGTATAATACCCACTTTGTATCAACATCATGTAATACAGTTAAGATGCAAAGTATGAGCCTCCTACTGGAAAATACTGAGATGGTGTATATGTGTTTTTTTCCCCTAAAGGAAATAGCTGCTATTGAGAAGGCAGGCGATGCGGTGTTCATTTCCAGTGATGAAGTGAACAGCTTCCATCATGTCAGTCATTTAGTGAAAGGGCTTCATGCCGGAGTTCAGGCTTGTGGTTTTAGCTCACCCCTTTTTCCACAAGAACTGAAATGCATCACTAAGAGCAAGTGTACCGAATGTCAACACTAGGAGGAAGTACACTCCACTGAGTGTTTCAACACAGTGTGAGTGCATGAACATTTTCCAAGTGTGTGGTTTAAAGAATCGACTCTCAAGCACGGGCCTCGGTCGTACCTGGAAGGAGCACATAAGGGTTTCATCCACGCTCATCATACCACCCGCGTTGTCAAACTCTCCACAGTAGTTGGGAGCTGAGAACAGAGTCACCAGCTGCCGCTTGGCAAAGAACTCATAACCATCTTCTACCACCTGGGGGTGCCAAAGATACAGGAAGGTTACAAAGTACAGCACACAGGGAGTTTTTCCATAAACATGAGCCTCTGGGAAGTACTGTGAAGGGCTTGAATGTTTACTTTTAGTAAATAATGAAATGTAAACTTTGAATACCTTTACAACCACAACATGTACATGGATGGCTGCTTTTACATTATACATTTTAGGTGTTTAAGCTCGAGTGGCCAAGATCTCAGATCAGCAGGATTATAAGCAACTACAAATCAGGAGGTCAAAGGTCAGGGCCTCAGTGCCCTTACAGTTTTCCTGTGATGATAGAATAATCATATTGGAGTGAATTGCTGGGATAAAGAAGTAAAGCTAAGGTGAGAGATAAAAGTGATTTTATCTTCCCTCAGAGTACGCAGTAAGTAAATCGCTCAGTGGGTGGAGGGCCATGAGACAAATTCAGACATGAGTGTAAAACAGTTCAGTCAGAATAAGAAATAAAAATGACTCTGGTGAACTAAACTCCTCAGAAATATAGTACAATTAGGAGAAAGTAGGGACATCTGAGGAGATACCAAACAACATGTTTTTGGAGTAGTTAAAAGGAGTTAAGGCCACAATCCTCTTTTTCCGACTTCCTCAGACTGAGACAAGATGTTGGATAATACTAATTTTCATCTCTGTACGTCCAGTGCTTCAGTTCCTAAGGTGTATTTTTTTACTTTGACGGAGCTAGGCTAACGACTCCCATTTACTTCAAGTCTTTACACTAAGCTAACATGAAATGCTACCCATAGGAACTGAACCCCTGGACGTACAGAGGTGAAAACAGTATCAACATCTTGTCTCAGTCACAGTTAGTTGGAAAAAGGGGATTTTGCCCAAAACACTGGAGCATTCCTTTGAAAGCCCAGATTGAGGGTTTGGTGAAGGTTGGGTTTACAGCTTGACTGATATGTGTTTGCAGAGGCTGTTAGCTAACCTTTTGGACTGAAGCTGCTGATACTGTATGCCGATGTTGACAGTCTTTAGACTCTACCATTTCCATGCCAAAACATTTAACTATTCAGTTTTCCTCCAATTTTGTTCCTGTCAGGGTGGAAAAGCCTCTGAAACATTTAGACCAGCAGGTGACACTTAACTGATACATTTAGGTCAGGGCCAAGTGTCTGAGTGTGTGTGACCTACCTGGTGGGCTCTACAAATGAGGTCCAGGTCATGGCGGTTGAGGAACTTGCTGACCACATCGGCTCCGAAAGTGAAGGAGACACCACGGTCGTTCTCACCCCAACCCTGCACATCTTTGTCTGGGTCTGACCACAGAAGATCGCACAGAAGGCCTGAAGCACACACACACACACACACACAGAAAAAGGTAAGGGCACAAGTTCAACATTTTAAAAACCCACGACAGCTCCTCTGGATGGCATTATGCTTTCTGTGTTCCCCACGGTGTGTTCTTATCGGACAAGGGGAGCAGACAGAGTCAGGGTGGCCGATACAGAGTCACTGCAGTGCCACAGATGCTAACTTCATGGCAGGCCTGTATACACATACATTCTTTGCACCCAGACACAGCGAGACTCACAGAAAGACCATAAGAGGATGTCAGAGACGAGGGCTGCCATGGTCTGGAAGCTGCCTTCCTTATAAGGACATGTTCAACCAGGTTTGATGAAGGGCTGGTTTAATGAAGCTTGGTCAAAACCAAGAAAGAAAAAAAAAAAAAAATCAGAGGACTCAATGAGCTGGAGACAATGTGGTATTGTGATTGCCAATCACTATCATATTTTTTGGACTACTATGTGATTTATTCCTTTTGGCAGTTTATACATCAGGTTATAGAGAAAATTATTACCTGCCTGCAAACAGGGCTTTTGTCAGACACATATATCACTTTAAAATAATTTTGGCTCCAAGTAAGAAAACAATTATGAAGGATAATTACATAAAAGGGAAGTTTTCTTAGTAATAGCAAATAAGGCTATCACAGTTGTACTGGGTAAAATGTATGCAATATTTTAGCCATGATTGAGTCTTATTATTTTATTTTACACATTTTAGGGTGTAATCATTGAACTAAAGAGTTGCCCCATCACTATCATTCATCTGAAACCAACAAATCTGATTGTTTCTGTGCTGTGAACTACTAGTCTATAAGCTAATTTGTTCCTGACATTATCTCTTCTTTTTTTTTTTTTGGCTGTTTTTTGTTTTGTTTTGACCGTTTGTGTTTATATATTTGCAAACATTTATGAGAGAGTAATAATAAGAAAGGTGTATGGGAAAAAACTGGAAAGTATCTCTACTTTACTCTCAATAAAAACTTTAAGGAAAAAGAAAAGTGTGGTCACAACCAGCCCGAGGGGATCTACTATGACTTCAAATGTTCTTTTTCCTAGAGAACTGAGGCACTACATATGAAAATTAATCCGAGCTCACATAATGTCACAATAGTCTGTGTGTGATGATGCTGGGTTTTGGTATGTAATGACCTGAAAATTTTAGAGCTACTCCAAAGTAGCACAGCTTTTTCCAACATAAACATCTGAGTTGCTCAAAATGTTAGTTATGACTTACAACTGCTGAGCAAATATTTTCTTAAAAAAAAATACTGCTACCTACTGGACAGAAAAGATACGATGCAAGCCCAAGAAAAAAAAATGTAGATGTGAGTGCACCCTAAATCACCAACAATTCCTGTATAGAGGTTTCTAGGACAAAGCAGGTCTAACTGGAGATGACATGAGTCCATTTGAAAACTTGGATCAGTGTGAGCATGTAAGAGTGTGTGTGTGTGTTGCCCTACCTGTGTCAGGAACGTCTGTGGGTCTCATGATGCGTCTGATCTGCTCCATAGACTGCAGGTCAGGTGAAAGACCTGGAAAAAACAGAGCACGACATGAAGCCACCGCAACTCATAAACCTCTTTCACTTCAATTTTCCCTGTGCTCGCCCAGGAATTAACCTTAACCTACAATGCCAGTGCTGCTTTGACCCATTTCCTTCACATCAGATTAGCCAATCCCCACAACAAAGAAGCAGACTGCGAGGTTTATAAGCTTTATCTTTTAAATATGAGACCATGTCTCACCTCCACCTATCCTACATAGGAAAACATGGCCCTCAGTCAGAGAGATATTTGTTTATGCCGTTTTAACACACAGCTCCCAACCCGAGATAAATCCAAGGACTGGAAACATGCGGACTGGATAACAGTTTGTACCTCCATGACAGCAGAAGATCTTCTCGTCCACAATGGCGGCGATGGGTAGGCAGTTGAAGCAGTCAGTAAATGTCTTCCACAGCTTGATGTTGAATCTGCGTTTACCTGCAGAGGGGGGGGAAATATCTTAGAAGTGAAGATTTCAGAGCTCCTGTTTTAAAGTGACAGTTTGGGTCCTACCCATGTAGCGGCATTCGCTACTGCAAACCTAGACTAGGTGCACTTTATTCATTTTGGAGAAGAAGGTCCAGGTGAAGTGCTTGTTCTCACCACAGAGAAGGAGTTGACAGGTCAAACTTTTACATTCTTATGGACTAGCAAATACAACTATATGGGTATGAACCCCAACTAACATTTTAAAGACTTCTTCCAAGCCCTTCACAAAGCTATAAACATTGAGTTTAAATATTTCCAAATGGACCAACTGTGTTGCTAGTTGCAAAAATGCATGCCAGATTTACACTTGGACTGAAATATGCAGTACAAAAAATAAATAAATAAGAAATATATTGTGCTACATTTTTAGAGATAATGCAATATGATTCACAATTTTAGTGAGGATGATAATGCTTGTATCATAATTTTCATTTTCACTGAAAAAGCTGGGATAGCTAGGATGATGATGCTGGGGTCTGCACTAGAGTGTGGATACCCAACCCGATCCCATCGGGCCCAATGGGACCTGATGGGTCAGGCCAGGTTTGGACAAAAATTTAGAAATTCTGTTTGGGTTCGGGTCGAGTTCAGTCACGTCAGCCTTATTTTAGTGAAATTCTAAAATAAAAATGATGGACCTACTGTCTGTTCTGGGCAATTTCCTTTACAGTATTGGAGTTTACATGGCAACGCTGAAGCCAACACGCAGGCTATTTCAGGTGGCAAATGTAACCTAGCAATGGAGGACAAGCAAAACCTCAGGCTCAGACACAAAAAAGAATGCCTGTTGGGTATGGATTGGACTTGGATTGGTCTCCCGTCTCAGATCGGGTTCAGACAAAAATATGCGGCCCGATCCACACTCTATTCTGTACCAAACAAACATGTTTTCTTACATCGGGACAATTTGTAGGTCAGGACGTCTCTGTAGCATTATGTTTTAGCTCAAATGAACTGGTGAGATGTGCACAAGACTGCCCAAGATCCTTTTTGGTAAGCTTAAGAGTGGCAGGTGAACAACAGGGCATCAAAAAACAGTACCACAAACACACCTTGAAGGCCTCTGAAGAGCATTTGTCATTGACCTACAAAACTGGGAGATTCTTGCTCAGTATCAACTTGCCTGAAGAAACAAAATCCAGGAGGGTGCAATGAATTCTAGGCTCAGACTGAGCTCTTCAGGCATGTGTGTACCAAATGCAACCCTGATAACCCCATGGTTACCCAGGAGATGTGTGCTTTTTGACTTCAGTGCAGGACGAGTGGATATTTTGTGCCTGTAATGTGCTTAATATAGCTCAAAGTGAATTTCAAGTGAAATTATCTAAGACTAATTCCAAAGCCCTTCAACTCATCAATCACTTCCATTTATAGAAAAAAGTGTATAATAACAGCAGTCACCCTGCCAAGTTCCAGATTATGTGTGACCAGTCCTTTGATCTGGCACTGTAGTTACATGATTTAAAAGCAAGCAGAGGCTTCAGCTTTGAGAGTAGAGCTTTAAACTGCATCAACCACTAGAGTGGTGGGGGCAGGGGGCATGTACAGCACACTGTATCTCCATGATCAAATACTGAGATGATGGTGGATTGTGCCATGGATTTCCTATTTTCAAAGGAAATGCAGGTTTTGGACCACGTGCATCTTGATGTGGACTCCCTAGTAAACAGTAAATAAGATGTAATGCATAGGTACAGCCAGCTTTTGTATTTACTTCAGGGTTTTTTCTGTGGCTGAAAAATCATCTGTTCACTGTGGACATCATGCAGTATATTTTGCCAACTGGGCCTGAGAAAAAACTGAGAAAAGAATTCTTCCTAGTAAAAAACTTCTTTCTAAATGCCTCACTGTCCCACAAATTCTCAACTGCCTTGGTTACCTGCACCCATCCTCTCTGTTGCCCTGATTTTATGTTGGCATTTTAGCAAAGAGTATATTTTTTCAGATTCACGTCTTGCCAGCTATTACGTCTTCCTGTTTGCTGAAATTTTGAACATGCATCATACATGGCTACATTGGATATGTTCTCTTATTTTTGAAAAAATGTTAAAAACTCAGTTGTTAGATAACCAATAACCATGAAATCTGTGCGAGCTTGCCATTTTGTCCAATTACCACAGCATTTCTGCAAATTTTGACAATAATTGCAGGTTCCAGCAAATTTTACCTATCATAGCATTCCCTCACAAAAAATGTCAAACCACACGTCACCAGGGCACTTTTTCCAGTAATATCGTTGCTACATTTTTGGTGGTCTGAGATATTTTTGCATGCTGCTCCATAGCCTTAATTAACTAATTTTGTACTTCAAAAAGTTGTGACTAGTCACACATTATGTTACTGCTTCATACACCAAACTAGGCCTTTGTGGGGAACTGAAAAGATAAACTACAAAATTGATAAATTACACATATTAAATCATGGATTTTAAAAAAAATCACAATATATGTTAATCTATTGACTGCTAAGCCCTACATTCAAGAAAAAAAAGTCCACATTAGTATGAGTGAGGGAAATGGCCACTCACACTCATCGTAGAAGCCGTAGATGCGGTTGATGGAAGCACACTCATGGTTGCCCCTGAGCAGGAAAAAGTTCTCAGGGTATTTGATCTTGTAGGCCAGCAAGAGGCAGATGGTTTCTAGAGACTGCTTCCCTCTGTCTACATAGTCACCCAGGAACAGGTAGTTGGCCTCGGGAGGGAAACCGCCATACTCAAAGAGCCTCAGCAGGTCTGTGTACTGTCCATGGATGTCACCTGGAGGACAGAGAAAGATGCAGTGATGAACCAACATAAGGAGAAGGATGAGGAAGAAGCTGATGAACATCAGGAGTAGAGAAAAGAAGTATGTGAGGCAGAAACTTTCAACGAGATGTTTGTCTTTTTAGTACAATATTAATAAATAAATATGAAAAACAGTTCACATTTAAAAATATGTACCGTTTATTCATTAGTGTTCAGACATTAAAAAAGGCTAGTAATTTCCTGTTCACAAGTGTAAAATGCTCATGGGTGTGACGGATGCCGTTACTGACCACAGATTTTGAGCGGAGCCTCCAGCTCCAGGAGGATTGGCTGACTGAGGAAGATCTCCCGGGATTTGATGCAGAGGCCGCGAACCTCCGCCTCCGTCATCTGGACAATCTTTCCTGGACGACATCCTCGCACTGGGGGAGGAAGGAGAGGAGGGGAGAGCAGATTAGAGACAAAATAATTTGAACACAGACAGCGCAAACACTAATTCTTGAAGCTCAACAACTGCACGCTGCAAATCCTAAAAATCCATTCAGTCTGACACATTTAATGTGAACCAATTAAATAGAGACGAATGCAAGTGAAGGCATTTTGTGCTCACAAAAGCACACAAAACCCTCTTTTCTTTTCCCTTGTAAAGTGAGTTTTGGAAAGATAAGAGCATTGGGTTTAACAAACTAATCCAGTCTTTCAGGCATAACCTTTTCTAGAGAGTGGACTCCCTGCCTTCTCGTTCCCATGTAACTTTAATACTTCCTAGGGTTCTTATCCTGTTTATTATCACAGTTCTGTACACATGGCGTCTAAGGCCCTTGGGATAAGTTTCTGAACGAACTTCAAGCTAAATATGGGAGGCAAGGTTTAGTCAACAGAGAGAGGCTGGAAATAGCCTGAGAGGGCGTTGTTGATGTTAGAGTTTTTTTAAGAGAAACTTCCCGTTGTATAACTGAGAAGAAAAGTGCAGGGGGAGTCCTTGCTGTCACGTGATTGGGGCCAGGGAGCAGCAGATTTCATCTAATGGAATGATCGTCACAACATTACAAAACAATGGTAATAAAAAGTCTATGATGCAATCACAGACATTTAATAAAATGAGGCTACTTGTTTTCCTCACAAATATTTGAAAGGTCAAGGGGCATTTTGTAAGGGTTATTCTACTTGACCAATGATGACTATATGTTTCAACGACAGTAATAAAATTTTAGTGTGAAAGCTATAACATAGGCTTTTGTGACATGAACTTCACATTTATATATTTTGGCAGCAAAGCAATGCAAAAGTAACTTAAAGTAAGTTTTATTGTAACTGAGATCATCTGAGGTAAATTACTAAATACTATCATGAATTAATTAAGTTGTTTTCCATGCTATATTTTCATTATTTTGTCCATCGCCATGGATGTTCCCACTGTGCTCAGCCCTATGCAGCAGCAGTGCCAGATACCCCTCTTTTCTTTTTTCTCCTTGGTGAAGCAAAGAAACTGGGCCAGAGCTGACTAAGATCCCTGTCTGTCAGAGGACACCACAACAACATGATCAAAATACAAGCATGTGTCAAAAGCCATTTCATTTGCAAATACAAATATATTAGTGGGTCAAATCAATTTTTATATGCTTTAAAAATGTTACAGGGGAGAGACTGACATACTCATATCCTTCAAGGTGTTTTTCTAACCTTTTTTTATGTTCCAAACAGATCCTCCTCCTCTAAGTGTAGTTGCAAAGACAGATAAATGTTATTCTTGGAGGAAAAAACATGAACTGACTGTTGTATGTAATGCTTCACATAAGATATTCTCTGCAGCTAAATCCCAAATTTTGCTGCAAAGCCACGTTGCCTACATTAGCCTCCAGGGATTTTTTGATTGGTATTACCTGGAAAAATGTGATTTACAGAAATTAATACAAATCGAGATTTCTGTGGATGAATTCTTTAAGTATAGCTTGGAATGTTGATCAGATTCCTGTAGGTGATTTGTGTCTGGGGCCTTGTAGCTCTGAACTTATTTTGCATCCAAATTTGTGCAGCCGTGCATGAACATGTGCAGTGTGACCCTGCTATTTCTGCCTGGAGACCATAAGCAAGGACGATAAACACGCGCTCTGTCTCCCCCCCTCCCAGCCAAACACAACCTGCTATCACGCACCTCACCTGAATGACAGGAGTGGGGCTATATTTAGACTGTCCAACGGCAGGATTTCACAGGTAGAAAAACAACATATAAACAGTGGCCTTGGCCAAAACAGAAGCAGCATTTTTACATGTGCACTTCAGGCATTACTCAGAGCGACTTGAAATGAGAGCACAGAGGCAGAAAAAACTTCACTTCCTGCATCACCAAAAATGACCATAAATACAGAAAAATCTGGGTTTTTGTGCCCTCATAATATATCAGTCACCACACAACATTTGCATAAGAGCAAAACTAAAACAGAATAATAGCACATAATGGAGATGGAAGTTTAGTATTGCCTGACACTTCCCCAACAGTTTATGCTAACCACGGGTAAGGGTAAGAATATCTTTGGTTTAGAAATATTAACACATTTTATTATTGGCCTTTACACACAATACTATTAACTGAATACTAAACAGGAGAAGCAAGGTGTGTGTTTGTCTGAAGGTGTATGTATGTCCACTTAAATGTGTGTGCATTTGATTTCACACCCCTCCCTTGCAGCTCAGTGGTGACGTGTTTGCAGGTCTGTGTTGGTTCAGCTTACAGAGGGACACGCCTGATACTGGACACACTCGCGCTCTCACACACACACACACCTTAGCAACTGCACCAACACCACACGTCCCACTTGTCTGGGAGGATCCCCTTTCACCATCTGGGTGAGCTACGTTGCCAGAGAGAAATGAATGAGCCAGGGACAGACACACACAGACACACACACCTCCACTTCTCTCTTTTCATGTCTCTCTCTCTCTCACACACACACACACACACACACACACACACACACACACACACACACACACACACACACACACA
>OMLB01055471.1:0-54618 GCA_900302555.1 Myripristis jacobus
ATATTTAATGAGTGTTCCTAATGTAATGGGCACTACCGGGTAAAGATGAAATTGACATGATGATATGTTTTCAATGTCCTGTTCACACTTTGTAACGCATTGGTTATAAATAACAAAAATCTGTACTTAGAAATAATATAAAGCCATTAAAACACCAAAAATTAATATTTCTTTCCAATTTCAGATCAATCAGTGAGATTTTATGGTGATTTGCATATTTTTCCACTATCGCGTAATGGGAATACTGGATGTATAAGTGGGGGTGGGGGGGTTATGTTTTATTTAAAGGGTTATTTAGGTAATCAACAAAGAAACATAAAGTACCTGACACATAAACTTTGATAACAATTTTAATTATAATAATTTTGTGGAAGTTTAAACTGCAGGGGTCAAATTGAGCCCAAACATAAAAGATGTTCAAAAATGTGAACATAACAGGAGGGTTAAATTCCAGCTGCCACATAGTGTGGAAACATCTGAATTCAACACACAAAACCCTGTGTTCTTGTAATGGTACTCATTGTATATGTATATGAACATGCTCCCTCATATTATATTCATATACATTTAATGACCTGTATGCTTGTATTCTCTCCCAGTGGGTTGCTTTTAATTATTTAAAATATCGTTTTACTCACCCAGAGAAGCTCCTATGTGAGTTCCTGCATCGAGAGCACCAACGCATGTGTTAAGAAAGGCTGATATTTTTAAAAAATCAGTTAAATAAGTAAAAGAACCACTGAAAATAACATCTTAAGGCACCTAAGATCACAGCTCTTCAACATTACAACACAAAATGACATCCACATATGCAAAAAATACAACTAAAAAGGGATTTCAAATGAATTCTAAAAAAAAAACCACACTGATAACAAGGATGTCCATGAAAAAGTAGTCCATCCCCGGTGCAATCTATTGGCAGGAATGTAGAATGATCATTGCAGCTTTTAATCGATCCCTCGGCCGACCTTTCACCGCTTGATTTACATCACAGCTCGCTGCGTGCCGCTTTGGAAATGTTTGCTCAGTCTGAGCGGAAGCACGGGCACCTGGTGTAAAGATGCTACATGTGACATTTCAACATCAATAAACCATTACCAGATTAATGTTGAAACATTAATATAATTACCATAAACAAAGACACCATCACTAAGAAGATTGTCAACCTCTATCGGCCTCGCCGCTGCATTTTACATCATGTGCCACAGCGCTGGATTTGGCAGGAAATCTGCTGGATTATGATACATAACAGGAAGAGGGAGCTGCAAATAGCAACATCTTCATTATGGCAGGAAGCAATATAGTTTATGGGAAATATTATTAACTCTGGCATTAATAATGCCCCAGGTGTAGGACAGAAGCTATCAAACATCTCTGACATATATTATTTTTTTATGATAATTACACCAAGGCAGTGCAGTCGGCTCAACATGCTGATATTTGAAAATGCTGCAAATGGCTCCTTTAAGTGACTGTGGATGCAGGCCTCCGTCAAGAAAACCTCTCTGCCTGAAAAATTCAGTGTCGCCGCTCTTGGAAACATGTGAGAGGAGGGCTGCTGGTCAGTAGTCTGGTCATTCTGTGACTGAATTCCCCTCAGTGCTCACCCTCCGGCTGGGATCAGCGCTCCACGGCCGTATCTGTCCAGAACCCCGCTCTCAGCGACGTGATGGAGCAGCACCAACATCGCATCTGAATGGATCCTGTTGCCATGACACCAGAGCTTTAGCCTCGCTCACATGGCAGATGTTTACCCATTTTTCTGTTGTTCTTGTGTTTTTTTTTCTCACCTTTGTTCAAGTAGCGGTAATGTCTCAGCTGCGCACCGCTCTGTCACAATTGCCAGATCATTATGTGCCAGTTTGGTATATGCACGCACTTCAACTTCCTCTTACAGCCACAGCCAGCATCCTTTTGCACCTATTGGATGTCCTTGGGATAATTGGCATAGAACATCTTGTTATTGGCTGCGTTTGGTGCAAGGCTGTTAGTTGTGAAGACTTTCCCTGTGGAAAAAAATATTATGTTCTCTGGCTTTGTCTGTGCTCAACCTTGGCTGTGTCATGTGACTCGTCGTTTCAATCCTCGGTGGTTGTCATGCCAACAGTATATCTAAGGCAGTCGTGCTAGTTCAATGGAGAGCTCACACTTCACAGACAGACAGATATGCACGTTGATCAGAGTGAAAGGTGCTTTGGCTGTTGCACCCTGTGAGGAGCCTTTAATTTTGCCAGTGAAGTGATGATAACAGAGCAAAATTGTTCAAACGCGCATTAACAGAAAATCATTTGGGCTTTATTATCTGGAGTAGGAGTAAAGAAACTCCTCCCGCTCATCTCCTCCTCCTCGTCCCAGTCAGACGATAAACCCCACCCTACCCCCTCCCTTCTTCCCACTTTCTCACCTCCATTTTTTCCTGCAATTCCCTCAGGAAGTGGCAGTTTTCAACCTTTTTCTGGAATCACAATGCCACCTCATAGCTTGTAGTTTTCTACACTTTCCTATTTGTCTGTGTTTGTCTACTGTGCCGTATCATTTATTAAGTTTTTGAACATTTTTTTGACACACAATACAAGCTACTGCCTACTTTCACCACTACTGTATGCTAAAATTATCCCGTTTGTTTGCTGACACTTTCTCTTGAAAGAGCAGCGTTTGAACGCGTTTTATTTTTGTTTGACCCTGAGTTCCACCCTAATGTGTTTGATTTTCCAGGTTTTGTGAGAGCTTAAATAATTGATTTGTTTTGTTTTATGTTATTTTTTGCCATTATATAATCATTGGAACACAACATGCATGTCGTGAGCAATTTGCCATCATGCACACCTATGCAAAAAAGAGATTACACCAGTCATACCTCTGAGAACATTTGATGCCTAACGGATAAAGTGATTACCGTTTCTCACTACAACAAAGATCCCAGACTGTTTCTGAATGCTTTGAAACACTTTGAGTGCTCCTCTGGGATGAGATTTGGATCTGTGTTTGCCACAGTTGCATCAGAGCACTCATTACTGTAAAGACAGGTTTGTGTAGAGGAGCTCATCCTGGTGCTGCGTATCCATTTAAATGCGCTGGTGCTTCACAGCTTTATCAGATGAGAAATGACTGGACACTGAACTGTATATATTTAAATACTTCTCTTTGCCAACTGCTGCCTGTATGTGTTGTTTTGCTGTTTGCTACACTGAGATTTCTCACTCGTGGTCATCCCCGTTTTAACATCACAACGCCGTGTGTTGTGGGAAACTCCCTCAAGCAGACGCTGATTGAGATTTATGGAAAGCCTTCATGACGGGCTTGAGAAGTCGTCATGCACAATTTCACAGCAGGACAGCCTTCAGTCCCTGTGGATTTTTAGGGAAAGTTTGTGAGTCTGTAAACGCAGACGCTGGGATTGGGCTGAATTGTCCACTGGGTCAAGGTTGCAGTGGCAACAGGTCGAGCTAATGATTTTTCCCTGCAGCTTCCTACAGTTCTTTGCGGAGGATCCCCGGATGCCTCCAGGCCAGCTGGGACGTGTGGTCCCTCCGGCCTGCCCCGGGTCAGCCCTGAGGTCCCTCGAGTCTGATGGAGAAGCAGGTTCGAATAGTGACGATTCCTGGTCTCTGACCCTGTGATATTTTCAAAAATTTAACAGCATGAATTTATGCTCACTTAAACAAACATTGCTTTCTGCATCCATTTGTTCTCTTGCAGTTTAGAAAATTTTCATGTCCATGTACATGTTGGGTTATATGTGTTTCATATGTATCCATCCAAGTTTTTTACTGTGCATTGAAATGCATATAGGTGATGTTTTGTAAGTTATTATATCCTAAGATCCAAGGAAGAATTAATCTTTTTTCATTTTACAAAGAAAATAATTGGATATTGATCTAATTAAAATTTCTATCTGAAATTACAACAGCTCCAGTGGCAGTCGATTAACTAATACATTTTCACATTCATTAGAATTTAACTTTTTATGTGCTGCAGGGGTCATTTTAGTGGTTATAGAGTCCAGCAGCTGAAGTGTTAAACCTCCATGGAGAGTCAGGCGGCACCCCTACCAGCTCAGATCAGTTTAACTGGTTCCTTTCAATGTGGAGGAGCAGCAGAGTGACTCTGACCTCTCTTAATCATGCAGAGTGAGGTCTGACACCCTGCAGTGGAGCCTCATCTGTGCCAATTCCTCCCATCACTGCCAGGGCCAGCACATAGACCGTCTGCAGCACTGATGATACATCAAGCTAGTGAGTGAAACCCCAAAGATGCCCCAATGTCTCCATTTTTTACCCAGCAGAGGAACATTCTCGTGTTGACTATATCACACTCAGCTGCAAAGCATTCCAATGCTCAGCATAAATCATTGTCCAGGGAAGCAAAAAGGACAAGGTCGTCTGCAAACAGCAAAGATAACAACCTGTTGCCACTGAGCCACACACTCTCCAGACCTCTGCTCTATCCGCATGTCCTGTATAAAGTATACTGACTTGGTTTTCATGAACAAAACAAATATGATTTGATCACACATCATTTTCCTAGACACAAAGAATAAGAATAAGAATAACATTTATGCAATAAAGATGCATCTGGACTTCTTAGTGTACATTTTACACATAAAACATGACGTTTAATACAAGGTGTGGAATCTGCACTCTCTGCTCTCTGATGCCTGTGGATTTGGTTGCACTTGTTTTGAGGTTTTTGAGGCGTTTATCATGCAGAGTCAGGTCCTCCAGTCCAATTTTATCTGTATTCGTTTTGGCCAGAGAAAGCAATTTTCAGAGCTTTGTTCGAAGATGGGACTTGGCGTTGTACAATGTTGTATGATTTGTGTGTTTTTGTAAATTATTTTTGAATCAAAGGGAAAATTACTACTGACTACTATTGTAGCCACCGTTCCATCTCAAACGGAAACAGCACTCATATTTGAAATGTGCTTTTCCTGCACATTAGGTTTGCATTTTGGTTTGTTTACTGAAACAAGGAAAGAGTTTGTCCTGCCACACCAACATGCTTATTATGGCTTCATGATTTGTATGGTTTTATTTTAAATGTTAATTTCCATTTAATGTAAAATTGAGGGGCATTTTGCAATGGATTTTTAAAATTTAGCTTATTTTTTCAGGGATGGTTTTAATTTTATTGTATTATTATTGTTATTTTCTCCATTTTAGCATTCCAGTCATGCCTGTATGGGCAGTGTTGGAGGGAAGCCCAAATATTCTGTGCAGATACAGACAGAAAACTGCCTTTGGATTCACGCAGCATGTGTCAAAGTATCAACAACGTATTGCTTAAGTGTAAGAGGCCGGTGCTGGCCTCCTCATTAGGGGACTTCTTCTCCAATCCCTGTCAAAATACTGAAAAACCCAACTTCTTTTTTTAAAACTGCCTTCAGTTATGTTTGTCCGAGCCCAGTTCTGCAAGATTCTGCTGAGTTTTAGTTTATCTGGTTTTAGTAATGCACAGTGCATGCAGCTCTGTAGCAGGCTTCTCTCCTCTTACTGAGCCTCCACATCGGCTCACTTTACCTTCTGCCGTTAACATTTGAAAGCTAATGGACCGCTGCAAATAGGATGCAACTCTGATGTATTGCGTTGGCAGCAGACAAATGCTTTTCTTCCAAATGCGATGACAAATCACAATGAAGAAAAAAACGAATCGTATTGCATGCCTTTGCAATCCAGTGTGAGAAATTGCTGAAAAATCAGTGATAATCTGCTTATCTTAATGAGCAAGAGAACAAATTCTGATTGGAGTGCAGCTTGAACCCTTATTTTAGTTTTGTGTGTGTCCAGCGTCATCTGTCATTTTGACTTATGATTCATGAAAAGTGTATGAGGATTCTTGCAAAGGCAGTGTCATCAGTCCACGTACACCAGGGGTGAGCAGTAGTGTTCATCCATCTGACAAATCCTGCCTGCTACTGCATTCCACATGAGTTTAGAGGGCCGATAAGCAAATGGTTGATTTGCACTTTTCATGCTTGTAGGCCGTCGCATCTCATATTTCACTCTGCGGCCACGTGTCTTCCAAGATCCATTTGAGCTATCACATTATAACAGATGAGCCAAAATATACCTCCTGACGTATATAGTGTCTATTCCTTGCTGCTGAGTTTCGAGCAGAAAAACCACAGTCATGTCAGGAGAGAGCGGAGGCTACAGAGTCTCCAGCGATGGCAGCCGGCCACGTGTCACTGGCACATTTTCATGCCTTTTACTTAAGAATCTGTCCTTGGCAAACTGTCATGTCTCCGCTGACGAGTTTCTAAAGTGAAGTTTCAGCTGATCCCAACGGCCAAGTTATTTTTGCAAGGAAGGCGGAAACCAGACACTATGCCACCATGTAAACTTAAAGCATACTCATAAATATTCATAAATGTTGGATTTCATATACATAAAATAACTTTTTGTCACGAAAAACCAAATGTGGAAAGTAACTAATTACACTTACCCCTCCTGTTAATGTAACTGTGTCGCTTTTTGTGTATGCTTTGAGTATTTGAACTTGAACTTTGCTATATTTTCAATCACATTTGTTACAAAGTACAATTTTTGTAGACCCTCCATAAAAACTGGAGCGTCATAAATTGGGCAACTGCAGAGCCATTTATCATGAACGGTCAGTGAGCAAAGCACAGATAAGCAGTCTGGTTTACCCTGGGCTCTGTATTTCCTAATGTGTAATTTTCCCAGTTCAAATAATCAACTTTTACCTATGTCCTAGTAGATGTGATTACATTATGACAATTAGATGTGATAATATTCTGTTCTCTCAAAATTAACTCATTAAAAGTTTGTTTCAGTGAGTTAAGAGTATGTTTAAATTCAGTTGTGTTTTGCCTCAGTAGATTTTTACATCAGCACACGTACACTTCTGCTTGGTTAAAGCAAGAAGCCTTTATCTTAACAAGGTAATGATACTGCTACCTGAGAGGGATGTTTTAATACCCTCCCTCTCTGCTAAAGAACAGGTTGGTTCTCAATTTTAATGTTTAGATAAGCCTTCTTATCTATCTATAAGATCAAATCAATAAATCCACAGCTTGGTGACTGTGTTTCGGTACAGAGCACCTTGCTGAGATTACAGGGGCTTTAAGAGGGAAAAGGCATTTATGCATTATGCATTTATTTACAGTTTGTGCATCCTCAAATTCACTGACGGCTTTGGATTAGATGGCGTTTGTTTTGAGGTTTTGGAGACATATACAAAAGTCTTCCAAAGTTTTCCATTCCATTTGAAACAAAAAAAAAATCAATATTGGCCACTGAAAGGTATTTTTCAGAGCTTCTTCAAAATGAGCATGTAAAATGCTGCATGTATTTTTGTAAACTAATTGCTGACATCAAAGTAAAACTTACTAACACATATTATAGTAGTTACCTTCAATCTAAAAAATGAGCAGCACTCATCTGTGAAATGTGCTGTTCCTATGCTGTGTGCGGCAGATTAAGCAGGGCAAGCTCATCTCTTGTTTCAGCTCTCACTAATACAGACCAAACAATGGGAACATCCATTTGCCAATTATTTGATACCGAACGCAATAAAGCCTTTTTTCATAACCAGAGGAGATGCAGATGAGATACATATGATACAGACGATGCAGATGACTCCTAAAACTGTCTTGGAACTAATCCAATTATATAACATAACTGGTGGTGATTATTCATTCTTTGGCATAATTTGATTAAATTATCATTATTAATTTTAATAGCCAGCTAAAGTTTGAAAGCTTTGTCATAGCAATTGAGTAAACTGTAATTTGTCATAAACTGGTGGTGCAGCTGGAGCTGAATATTATAAATACAGATTTTTAGCTGGATTGTGTCTATTTGGGGATGCACCAGACATCCCATTCATCTTTATAGTTTTCTCAGCAGTTCACACATAATTATAAGCAAGTGCGGCAGATGAAAAATGAACACTAAGCTTGTTTTACTGCTTACTGGCAAAATAAAAGCGCATCAGCTTTAATATGGCCTATTTTCAGATCGAGCTGGAATTTGACTCATGGTAATACCATGTGATAACCTTAATCACTGGTTTAGCCTATTTTGTTCAGGCTTGAGCAACTGAACTCAAAGCTTGTAGAGGGGTGCAGGAATTTTAAGATCCACATCAGAGGAGCAGCAGCAGGGAAACAAGGTGTGGATTTATATAAGAACCAGAGACAGATTTTGTTTATTCAGTTCTTAGCTGGCGTCTGATACTGATGAGGTAGCTACTGATGCATTTGGAGGATAACATAGTGAAGGAGCTGTGAAACTCTCACTTGACGAAACCAAATCTGCTTACTCAAAAAGCCACAAAACTGGGATTAGGCCAGAGCAAAATGTAATCTGCATCCTATCAAGCAGCAACATAAGATGAACTCTGTCTGACCTTTAAGTCACACTGCAAGGGTAGAGCTGTTTCACTTCCATGCCTCATCTACGTCATTGGTGTTACCTGACTTCCACAATGTACAGGTGATATGTTCATACACTAAATTTGAGACTTCACGGGAGCAGCATTCTAGTTAATAGGTTTTATTGGCAATTAATTGTACCAAACAGATCTAAACTGGCATTTAACCCCGAATACCAATTGTTCAGTCAAAATGACAACAGATATGGAGAGCACATAATACTTCCTTCCTCTGACTGCAGTTTTCCCCCAAGCTCTTGTCTCTGAACCGTCGACTCTCAGTGAGTCATCAGAGGACAAAATGTTATGTACCACAACTGAAACGCAGATGGCCACGAGCTTTGCTTGAACCATCACTCACTGCTCACTCACAGGTTAGTATGCCAACCAAGTCAGAGACTTGTCACCGTACACCAGTCAGTTTGGCAAGCCGTCCTGCTGCTTAAAGTCTAACTGTTTCATGTGTCGGATGTGGCAGAAGTCTGAATAACTGAGATAACTGAGCATAATAATCACTGGACATCATGTAGCTGATGAAACTCTGACTATATTTGGGTGTTTGTGCTGCGGTGTTCAACACATGCTCTTGAGGAGAAATACGGGTTTTAAAGACAGATGCTTTTATCTGGACCTCACTATCATCTGTAAAGTTGATACAAGAAAACCCCATACACGTGCTGGAACACAGAAAGAATGCATCAAAGGTAAAGGGAAAATCCATCTTATAGCACTTAAACAGCCTCAACATCACAGACTCACGGTGGGACTGGGGACCGAAGCATCACTCCTTCAAATCCCTGCAGTTTACCTCAGAAAATCAGAGCAGAGGAAGTGAACCGGTGTTGATCTGCTCACTCTCACACAAACCGTCTTTGATGTTTCCTAGAACAAGGCGTTTATCACCCAATCCTGGTGCAGCTAATTGGTGGTCAATAGTAATAAGGATTTTATGCTGAGCAGCCTACAGGCTTCAATCAGTGTTTGTAACTCTGCAACTACTCCAATGTGCAAATAGGGCCATCTTCGTCAACTGGAGTAATAAATATTAATGAGAAGCACCGTGGAGGGCATTTGTGCTTCAACTGAAAACTTGCATTCATTTTGTTCAGGTGAATAATTAAACTTAATAAATGGGTATAACCAAAACAAACAGCCGGTGATGGAAGATGATGTTTTTTTTCTTTGTTCCATGACTTTCTGTCCTCTGGAGCAGACCTCTCCTCTTTTCAGGGCTGTGAGGGAAGAACATTATGCTAATCTCTGACAGAGCCATGGCTGGACAATATTAATAATTACACCTGTTCTAATGATAGAGCCATAGCCTCATTTCAAGTGGCATGAGGTTTTCATGCTCTGCCTGCGCTGAGGATCTGCAACTGTGACGCAAAAGCCATTTCTGTTCCTGTCCGGATTTTTATCTGTGACACGCACTCAAGTTCAGTGATTCTGCCATTTTTTTAATATGTGGCGAAGAAACACTAAGATGCTTGCATGGATATTACCAAATTAATTCATGGAAATGGGGTCATTCATATTCACTGAATTGAATCTGTTTTGATTAAGGCCAAGAAAAGGCCGGAACTTTTTCTTTTTTATTATTATGATTCATACAGGATCTGACTCATTAATTCTGAGGTGGGTAATCTGCTGGTAACTAGTTGTCTAAGGCTGAGGAGAGGGATCCTCACAGTGTGTGTGGAGGGTGCAATGCAGGATAAGGTATGAGCGAGTCGTCTCGTCCTGTCACATCACTTGGTAGCTCTCCCTGAATTATGATTTTCAATTTATAACTGAGAATCTATGCGGCCCCCAGTTCATTTGAAATGTGCATTTTAATCATATACTTTCCAAATACTAACACACAATTATAGGAGCTGGTTAAAATAAGTCAAGACAGACATATTATGAAAACCATGCACTTGTCAAGTTTTTTTTTTCTTTGTTTGGCATGAATTAGCTTAATATTTGGAGTGTGACAGACAGAGAGTGAAAACATTTATGAAGGAACACAAAGGGGCATGGTGAGAATAATTGGGTTCAACCTTTTCCAGCTCAGCATGCATTATGTATAGTTTGCAGTTCTCCAGGATTTCAGTTTCGACAGCATGGCAGGTTAATAATTTACAAAAGAATTAGTCCTGCACTGACCACCAAAATTCTGCCGCCTCGCAAAGTTTACATGGCAAATGCTTGGGAAATGATGGAGAAAAAGAAAGGATGCGCTGTATCTACAGCTCCATGGCGAGGAGATCCGACTGTGAGGAGCCTATTCTTGGTGTAAAACACAGCAATACCTTATAAACTGAGAAAACAAGGCGACTGTTGCGAGGTTTTCTTGTCTACTCTATAGTTTTTAGTCAGTCTTTGTGCCTGGTGTTTTTTGGAGAGGTCCTTTGTCCAAGCACCCCGTCTGGTTGTGGAGCTTTGGGAATTAAAATCAGATGCTTTTTATACCACTGTGGTCTCCCGTGTTCTTGTGCACAGCGCTTGGCAGCTCCATGGGCTGGGCAGATAAAGCTATGGAAACACGTGACAGGGCTTGTAGGAGCGCCGCTTCATAAGTATGAACACACGGAGACTGGAGACACTGGAGCCAGCAGCCGGCAGCACCGAGCACCCACGGACCAGGAGCGCACGCCAAGGGCGACAAGGCACTTTCACATAGAAACTAAAAAAAAAACAAAAAAAACATAATTTGCATATAGAATCAGCATATACAATTGATTAAAAGCATGACTTCATCCTAATGCTTGGTTTTACACGCGTGCCATTTGTCTGTTTTTCGCGCAAGAATTTGGGTTTGATGTTGAGCGTCTGAACTGGATTAAGGCGCGGTGGAAAAAGGGATTCTGCGCACTTGGAAAAATTATGTAAGGTAAATAAGTCCTTTTCTTATTTAAAAGGGCGTTCAAGACTGTTTTCTTTCCTCTTACAATAGCCTAATACTTTGCTTGCTTATGTGATGTGCACTGAGAACTTACTGTAAGCGCATGAATAAAGTGTTATTCCGTAAAAAAAAAAAAAAAACTAAATTTAAAAAACTTGTTTTTAATAGATCACCTATGATTTTTGTTATTTAATATTTGCACTCAAGATTTTGTCGTGCTTGCACCGAAAATGTGATCAGCAGCTCTACAGCCTTGCATAAATTGGCTATATAATCCTGATGTGAATATTTAATTTTTACTCAAATCTCAATTGTGTAACAATAATATTATATTATTTGGTGTTATTTGGTAGTTATGTTTCTCTTTATTGTTCGAACAGGTATGTCCCTAAAAGGAGTATGTATGCATGAATTGTTTTAGACAGGGGTTAGTAGTATATCTTTTGTATAGTGTATATTCCTCCCAGTTACAGGCAGGTGGGATTTGCATTGCCTTGAACGCCTATTGTTTATGTGCGTCCCTAAAAGCATCATTCTGGTTAATCTGGTTGAAAATGAGGTGCTTCTATTTGTAGACCTGTATACCTTTATGTTTGTAAGATCATTTTTTTCAAGCAGGTTTCTTGTTCTTGAAAAGTTAGCACTCAGTAGTGAGTAATCTTATGTGAGTTATCAGCCAGAGCCCTTTTCTCTAAGAGCTGAAAACAGCTGCCTGAAGATGAGGTTTCTGCCCAGCCCTCATCGGAAGATATCGTAAAATGTTTGCTGTGTAGCATTTGTCTGATGTGAAGTTCATCGGCAGTTCATGTCAGAAATGTGTATAGACTCAAATATTGCACCGCTGCCATCACATGAAAAAATAACATCTTGTTGTATTCTCAGGAGTCTCTTTTTCAGTTTTATAGTCGGGTTGAAAACAAAGCCTGTCTGAAATGTCTTTCATCAATTTGTAGGTTGTCCAGGCAGCATCTTAGACTGCAGTATTACCCTCAGACACAGCCATGAAATCTGTGCTGGATGGGGTGGCGGACACCACCTTCCGGACTATCACCTCTGGTTTACAGTATCTGGGCTCCAACGATGCTAACTATGACGACCCCACCAGTGACATTGACTTCACTAAGGGCAGTTTCCCGCTCCAGAAGCCCTTGTCGGCTTTCCGCAGCAACTCTTTCCCAGACAAAGTGCCTGCAGATGAGCAGCTGATCCTCAAAGGCATCCCCCTCTACCCAACCAATGCCACAGATCTGTTTGGAAACAGGAGCATGTTTGGAGATGAGGATAGCAATATCCAGTGTGGGGAGAACTTCATGGACATGGAGTGCTTCATGATCTTGACCCCCAGCCAGCAGCTGGCCGTTGCTGTGATGTCGCTGACTCTGGGCACCTTCACGGTGCTGGAGAACCTGGTGGTGCTCTGCGTCATCCTGCAGTCTCGCACCCTTCGCTGCCGGCCGTCCTATCACTTCATAGGCAGTCTCGCTGTGGCTGACCTGCTGGGCAGTGTCATCTTTGTCTACAGCTTTCTGGACTTCCACGTTTTCCACAGGAAGGACAGCCCCAACATTTTCCTGTTCAAACTGGGCGGAGTCACGGCCTCATTCACTGCGTCTGTGGGGAGCCTTTTCCTGACTGCTATTGACCGCTACATCTCCATACACCGGCCTCTGGCCTACAGGCGCATCGTGACCCGGACCAAGGCTGTCATCGCCTTTTGCATGATGTGGACCATCTCCATCATCATCGCAGTGCTACCTCTTCTGGGTTGGAACTGCAAACGTCTCAAGTCCGTCTGCTCAGATATATTCCCTCTGATCGATGAGAACTACTTAATGTTCTGGATCGGGGTGACCACTGTGCTGGTCCTTTTCATTATCTACGCCTACATGTACATCCTGTGGAAGGCACACCACCATGCCGTGCGCATGTTGAGTCGCACCTCCCAGAAGAGCCTGGTTGTGTACTCAGCAGACGGCAGTAAGGTGCAGACCACCCGCCCTGAGCAGGCACGCATGGACATCCGTCTGGCCAAGACCCTGGTGCTCATCCTGGTGGTGCTGGTCATCTGCTGGGGCCCATTGCTCGCCATCATGGTCTATGACCTCTTCTGGAAGATGGACGATGACATCAAGACAGTATTTGCATTCTGCAGCATGCTCTGCCTGCTCAACTCCACTGTCAACCCAATCATCTACGCCTTGAGGAGCAAGGACCTGCGGCACGCTTTCCTCAGCTCCTGCAACGCCTGCCGGGGCAGCGCCCAGCAGTTGGACAATAGCCTTGAGTCGGACTGCCAGAACAGAAATGTCACCATTGCTGCCAACAGAGCTGCAGAGAGTTGTGTGAAAACCACTGTGAAAATAGCCAAAGTGACTATGTCTGTATCAACTGACACTTCTGCTGAAGCTGTCTAATCGGTTGTCATCGGGGAAACCCTGTAAAAGTCACCTTCTCCAAACAATGCCATTAAACACAAAAAAGCAGAACCTAAGGTTTACCAGAGAGACATTTCTCTCCCGAAAGTATTGATTTACATCTTTACATAGACGCTTCAGTGGTTAACTACTGCATTATTTTATGTTAGTGTACTGGTATATAGTGTGCCAAAGTGCCAAATGGTGATGAAAGGTCATAGGAAGGACTCAAAAAAAATGAAAGGATTATCAAAGACTATCATAAGTCTGTTGTTTACCATAGACTTCATGATATCCAATTAGTGAAGGCATATTATATTTTTGTACTGTGAATTCAGGTTTTGAAACAATATATCTTCATTTATGGGATAAGGGGCTACCTACATTTTTAATTAGAGATGTTTTACTATGTCATTTAGAGGTCAACATGTGTCTCGCACCATAATTTTAGCAAATCCTTGCGCCTTTGACTTTCTCTACTCTTCAGGCATACGTTGTGTATAAACAACATTTCCACACGTGAAAGAGGGAAACGATGGATTAACGTTTATTTCCAAACAATTGCCATTAATTGTCATCTTTGTATTGCTTTCACATTTCATTCAATACAGAATTATCAGATGACACTTGATCGGTGTCAAATGTGTAAAGAGAATTTGGGAAATGTGAGCTGAGTCACGTTTCTGGTCATCAAGAGGAAAAAAAAAATCTGAATATTGCTCGATTGTGGTAATCGCCATCACAAATAAAAAAAATGCCTTCATCTCTACCTGAAGTATAATGAGATGGAGGTTAAAAAGATTCATAGCTTTTGAGTATGTGGCAAATTAAGCTGAAAATCTGAAGTGGCATTTTCTGTGGCAGAGTGACGACTGTCCCCGTTGTCTATTTCTTTACTCGCTAGCTGTTAGACATTTATAGTAATGTGTCTTTGTTCAAATGTATACCTTGCAACTGTGCAGTGTTTCTTGTAAAATACAGTGTTCGAATTGATCTGTTCAGCTACAGTCAAGACAACAGGCCTTTTGGCCAAAGCTTGAACTTACTGATTAAAACTGGACTGGGATGCAGTGTGCTGGTCACTACTGTCAACAGGCTAAAGTGGTTTATGAACCTGGTTTGAATATAGCTGCTTACAATCAAATGTATGGATTTTACTAGATTCAGCCTTCTATGTTTGTGACACCTTGTGACTTGCTGAAATATTTCAACTCTAAGCCTTTGATCATTGCAGTGAGTTGTTTTAGTGCTAGTGTTGAAGGGGATGATTTGGGAACTTAAAGCAACCCATGCACAGGCCTAGTGAAGTACTTTTGGCATAATACTAAATAAAAGTATGTCTGCTGTGAATTTTACTTATCTAAAGAAATAAATAAAGGTCTTTTTGTAAGCTGGTTAAGTTCAATGGAAGTTTCTGTGTTTGCAATGTAAGGAGAATTGTCAACTGACCTTTGCAAAAGAATTGGAGAATATGTAATTTTCTAATAGATAATGTAGTACTTTTAATCTAGAAATCTCACAGCACAATTGTTCTGTAGACATTTATCTTGGTGTAAAGCTATCCAAACAGCTGTTTATCAGTATGCTTTGCTGCCTCTTGTATTATTGATTATTGGAGATCAACATGTCAACTGTCAAGTGGCTTCTGTACAATGGTGGCATAATGAGGAATATGACTTTAAAAAAAAAAAAAAAAAAACAAGCAGTCAAGTGTTTTTAGTATTGCTGTTTTCGAACTTTTGAATAAAGACACAGCTGGTTGTCATTTTCGCCTGCAGTTATTTCGTTGGTGCTGGGTGCTGAGTAAGGACGGGTGAGTATCGGGAGATCACAGCCATCAGGCCAAGCCAAATCAATTACTGACAGAGGAGGATTACAAGGGAAGCCAACACCTGGGCTGAAGTGAGTCCAATACCCTTCAGTGGTGTTTTAGCGCCCCCTTGTGGAAGAACTGGTGCCTGCCTCTCTGAGGAAAGAGGAGTCTCTCTTACAATTTCTTTGGGACCTACGTGGTCACTTCCTGTCCTGTAATCCAGTGCCATGAGGGGCAAAAGGCAACATATCCTCTGCCCCATCACTGCAGTGCCTGCTCTGTTTCACAGCCATCTGCTACATCTGTTCAAACAAGATAATGTTCATTTTTCAAAGTGTGACTACATTACTACAGTATGCAGGTATACCCTTACATATGTGAAAGGCACGGATTAAGGCTGTAGGTAATTTAAAAAAACAAAAAAACAAAACAAAACACATAATTAAAGGAGTGGACGCAAGAGTCTCCTATGGTCTAGCAACCTGTTTGACTTAAATACAATAATTTACAAACTCTTATTAGTCATATCACATAGAATCTAACCAGTCATCAGTTTAACAGTGAGATACAGATGTTTAAAAATGCAACAATGCACATTTAATTCAGTACAGACCTCAAGCTCATACTTGGCTGAATGCCTGCACTGTTATGTTCAGATTGATTAGGTCAAGTGCTACAGGACCCTCAGATTATCACCTCTCCTCGGGCCCAACCATGTCAGTGTGGGTGCTGCTCAGGCCGGGACATAGAGCCATGCGCACACTCATTATGTCCAAGGTGCTGTAAAAGCCAGCCAAATAAATAAACCAGTCCAATGGTGTGTGGTTTGTTAAATGGGGAATGGTGGGTATTTTGAAAAGGGGAAGAGCTCTCAAGGGCCCCCCAGCCAAGAGTGGGCCCTTGAGAGAAGAGAACGGGACAGTGTCAGTGTGTCCAACACAGCTGGGCCGGTCACTCACATCTGGATCGTGCTCTGGCCTCTGAAGTGTGCAGCACCATAAATCAGCCTTTATTGTTTGATGTTTTATTGATACACCAAGTCCTGTTCTTCAGATTGGACAGCTGTCACACTGCAGACACAAGGCCAGATCAGGTGGGTGACTCTCCTGCACCATGGGTAATAAGACAAATATATTATTGTTAACTTTCATTCCAGAGGTAATCCATTTTATTATGTAACCCTGATCACATTTGTCACATGCTGTGTCTCAGTCTTACGTGGGTGAGTGGTAAGCGAAAGAGAAACTTTGGTATGTTGTTTTTTTGAAATAAAACAATTTTTAAAAAGGGACGCGCTGCTTGAAGGGAAATGTAGTCTTCACACTCATGAAGTAATAAGCGAGAGGGAAAGAAAAACTACAAGTACCAGAAGGAGCAGTCTCCTTGCGCATGCGCAGTGCCGATCAACCAAGTAAAGGTATAAAGAGAAAGCAAAATCGACTGTCAGCTTTTCAGGAGTATTACTGTGAATTAGCAGAAGTTAATCTGCAATCATCTGACTCCAGACGACATTTATCCCTACTGGTTTTATTGATTTCACGACAAACCGCATCCAGTCGGTAAAAGTCGACGAGTTTGGGCGTCAGAAAGCAGCCGGAGAGGAGAAAATCGGTGTTTGTCTGAAGCCGGAATTGCGCGACCGAGCTAACGCTAGCTAGCTTTAGCAGGAAAAGAGGCAGACCGGGGCCCAGGTCAGTGACAACCCCTGAGAAACCTCATTTTTAAAGAGATTTTTTCTTTTTATCTTTTAAGCTACCGTTCAGCACAATGGCGTGCGGGGCTACGCTGAAAAGGACTATGGACTTTGACCCACTTATGAGCCCGGCGTCCCCCAAGAGGCGGAGGTGCGCCCCGGTCATGTCCCCGGTCGGCTCCACTTCTTCTCCGCAAAAATATCTGCGCATGGAGCCCTCTCCTTTTGGGGAGGTGTCGTCCCGGCTCACGACAGGTAGGCAGCACCGGCACCGTCTCCCGGTGGCCGTCCGACACACTGCTGGTTTATTATGAACCCTTTCCTCACATTTGTTAGCATTGAAACGGCGTGTTAGCATGCCGGTTTTGTGTAAAGTCTCTAAACCATGGGGAAAGGGCCCATGCGAGAAATTAGTTATTAACAGTTACAAGGAAATGACCTCTTAAAATTTACAAGAAATTATTAACAACTACAAGAGAGGGACCTGGAAAATGCAAGGAATTAGTAAACAAATACAAGAAAGTGACTGTCCCCCCAACATTTGCAGGAAATTGGTAAACAGATACAAGTGACCTGAAAATTAGCCAAACCAGGGCTTTTTAATCCCTTTTTTGATATATTTTTTTCTTAGTTATTGTTAATTTACTTTTTGTTTTTTGTAACCTAATTTTCAGGTCATTTCGGTGTAACCTTTCACAAGCATTTAAACACAAGGAATCTGGTGTTGTTGCAAGTTTCAAAGGGTTAAATGTGTATTTATCACTCACTTGTATATTTACCATAATGTGCAAGCATGTAATTTCAGTCCAACTTATACTTTTGAGAAGGTTTCACAGTAATGTAATCACCGCTGCCTGCTTCTGTGTGTTTTGATCAAGAAAGACTGGGGGGAATACCAGACACACAGATTCTGACTTACCAAAATAACTGCTGCTTTGTCTGTGGGATGGATAGCTGTTCAAGTCTTTTATAACTAGTTATAGATTATATAGATAGTATTTGGGGTGGCATGGTCTCTATACAGGTGTGTTCAAAAAAGAGAGGCTCAGTGTGTGTGTGTGTGCATATCCAGAGACTCACTTCACAGGTGCAAGACCAAAAATTAAAAGTAGTAAGCATAAAAATAGTCTGCAGATCAGATATAGTTCCCAAAAACAAATAAGGTTTAATAATCCTGAGTGGCAACGAGTGGAATGGAAATGGATTTGATAGAAATGGGCTTCATCCATGGCTCTTTTTGTGCACACGCAAATGTACGGGCTGTGTTTGGGTTGTGACACTTCATTAATGAAGAAAATGTTGTTTTTTCCTCTCTCCAACTTCATTTCTGTTTCAGAGCAAATTCTACACAACATCAAACAGGAGTACAAGCGGCTGCAGAAGCGAAGGCACCTGGACAGTACCTTCCAGCAGGCAGATGGCTGCTGTCCTGTCGACCTGCAGAGCGTTCACTGTGGATCTGCCCTGTCAGGTAGCTGCAGATGGCTAGTTTTCACTTCAGTGGATTTAATTGTCTCTTTAGTTTTTAGGCGAAAAATCTGTCTTTAGAGGGAGAATGTTGTTTTTTTCCCTAGAATTTTTTTTTCCTGTTTGTATTTCTGTTATGAATTTACAGGCTCAAGACTAATACAAACTGTCATTGCGTTGTGTTGCCTAAGATGACTGAAAATTGCCACTCTGCATTCACATCTAGAGCAGGGACATGTAACCTTATGCCATGAAGTGCATGAAGGAGAGCAGGTTGCCATGCCAAACCAACACTACAACAAGCGATTTCAGCTTAGCTCACTTTCAGTCACAGAGGAAGAATTAATTATTGAAATTGATTGATGTTGTGTTTGGACAGAGCAAGAATATGCACCCTGTTGGCCCTCAATGGCTTTGCATACAGTTTTATTCGATTAGTCTTACACAACTGAGTCCAGTTGTCATGGGATCACATTTTTGTTGATCTTCATAACGCAAATTTGCTCAGGCAGCAGGGAGTTCAGCTGGATGATCTGTTGTCCAAGGCTCTGGTTTCACAAGCATCTGCCCTGCTAAAGTGCCCTTGAGCATGACAGTAGAAATCAAGACAAATGTATTGTAAAGTTTTAGGCAGATGTCTGTATTGCAAAGTAACCAATCATTTCCTGTGTATTTGCTTCTCCCAGACATGTTGAGTCTGGGTGATGTCAAACAAATGTCAGCACGTCCAGTGAGAATAAAAGCAGCCAGTTTTTCAAAACCACCTGCACTTTGAAATAATTTCCTCTTTGGCTACACTTCAATAGCATACTTACATCCTATTGAGTTAAATTAGAAAGGGTGATACAAGTCAACAAATCAAATGTTTGTTTTCCATAAATATGCTGCAATACCTCCTAGGCATAGGAATTGTAATTTTGTAGTCATGCTGTCCTGTTTTGGAAAGGTTATTATAATTATAACAATAACTAGAGCTGCATCCTAGATTTGTTTGGGGAGAGAGTTATTCTCACTACTGCACCAATTAAGCAGATTCCTCTCATCTTCTTATGCCAGATTCTAGCATTCGTGTTACAGTCACTGCACTTGAACCAGAGGTATTATCTAAACCACACAGCTTGCAATTGGCTGAGTGCTTTACAGTGCATAAAAAATGTTTTTTGCTTTCAGATTAATGATGTTTTATTAAGGACTTTTCAAGTTGTCTTGTGCTCAACGTGCCAATTACTATGTTTACATGCGCACAGGAAACCGAGTTATTGTGAGTATGTGGGTTATAGCAGGAAATCGTGTAACATGTTGGCATGTGTTACCGTACGCTGATTACTCAAAATCCCCGTATGCATGCACTCCCCAGTAATCAGGTTCTCCCCCACCGCCAACTTTAACATGACCAGTACTGTTGCTGTGACAGCAGGGTGGCAGTGGACTCGCAGCCGACAGAGCAGCCATCTGCCGGCCTCTTGTGGGATGTCCCTGATGGTGCCAGCAGATGCATTTTTGTTTTTTTATATTTTCATCAGTGGTAACATTGACATGAAATGAATAAGCATTTTTCAGTGAATGTAGAGAGGAAAGTGTTTACTCTCCTGAGTGTTGTACGGTGTGTGTTTATAATGTCAGTTTCCTCGCTCACTGTCTTTTCTTGCATATGCACACGCGTAAAAAGCCATTAAGAAATTCCAGTAAGGGTTTACATGGCCCAGTAATCAGATTTCTCTAGCAGAAATCAAGTGATCTCCAGACAAGGCATTTGAGAAATTGGATGATTGCCTGTACATGGCAAATAACCTGATTACTGAAAGTGCATGTAAATGCAGTGAGGGATAATGCTATGGCTGCCCAAGTGGGACTGGAAATAAGGCTGGTTGCTTTCAGAAAAAAACTGCAGAATTTGTTACTTGTGGTTTTAGAGTACCAACACCCTGTAGAGCAGCTGTGCCACAGTTACATGTTCCTCCAATTTCCCTGGTATGTTTTGTAATTTACATAAAGCATTGCATGTAAATGTTTAGTACAGGTTTTCCATACATTTTATTAGATGCTCAGGGGAAATTTTTGTAAGAGCTAACCTCTGTGTCTTGGCTGCATTCGCTCATGCGCAGCACTTTCTGCAATGCACATTGTATAAAAGAATTCAAGTACATGCCATTGAATCAGCACAGAGTCTCCAGAGATCTGCATAAAGGGAATCAGGCAGTACAGTTGAAATCACAAGCATGGACAGAGTTCTTACTGCATTCACATACCAGCAGACACTTCCAGTGATTTTTGTAACTCTGCTGACTTAAGTGAACACAGGAATTAAATATTTTATGCAGTGACTTACAGTTAACACAACCACCACATGCTACCACAGTGCTTTGGTATTCACAAGTGCCTTGTTTAAAGTCAGTATAGTTTCACTCACTCCAGTCATGCCTCTCCACCCCGAGCACCCAGAATACACTTGTGCGCTTGTTTTCATTTTGTTACTCAAAATGTTTCGCTGTGTGTGTGTCACTATGGTTTTTATTTTGTAAATTAAAGTGGATGTCTTGTTTTAATGCCCAGCATCGCAGAGGCTGAGGATGCTTGCTGCACTGCTGTAGGCAAAGTTAAACTAACACAGTAACAATCGGTGTGTGCCAGATTAAGTGTTCCCATATTTTGCTGTAGGCCAGTTCAGACTTTGTTTTAAAGACTTGCTTGAGGCTTATTGGTGATGAAACTGCTGCATAAATTAGCCTCCTGCAGAAAGAAGGAGGTGGTGGAGGTTATGCAATTTTATATCAAAAGATTTTGAACGGATTGTAGAAAGACTGGTCCCAAGCCAAGTAAGTGTTGATTCGATATTTTATAAAATAAAATGGATATAGGTGAATGACTGCTCTGCCGGGTGCACCCTCTGTCTCAGATCCATCTATTTGCCGCAGACGCAACACAACCAGATTATGGGTTTCGGATGTTTTAATGCCATGTATCTGATCCAGCTGGGTGACAGAACATTGACCTGCTGCACTATTGGGTGCAGGAAAATAGCGGATCTGCCTCCTTGGGGGTTGTCTGCGCTCTACTGAGCAGATTTTGTAGTTAATTAATTCTTGTCTTGGTCTAATGACAATTGTGGTTTAATTTGCTGTTGGAATATTAGAAATCATGTAGCTGGATGAATACTTAGTAGTGATCACCTGACTTTGATTGTCTTCACAGGTACATCCACTGGTGCCTCATCTCCAACCAGAAAAGAGCAGCCTCTGTTTTCTCTGAGGCAGGTTGGGATGATCTGTGAAAGACTATTGAAAGAGCGAGAGGAGAAAATACGTGAAGAGTATGACGAGATATTGACAACCAAGCTTGCAGGTATGTATTTGTTTTTAAAGTGGCATAAAGAGTCACGCTGGAGCAGTGAGCACTGTACACTTTGTGAGTGCAAATACATGTTTGTTCTTCCCACAGAGCAATATGACGCGTTTGTCAAGTTCACTCATGATCAGCTAATGCGAAGGTTTGGAGAGCAACCTGCGAGCTGTGAGTATTATCACTCATTCTCTTCCTAAACAGTCAACCACATTTTTCAAGTTTTTGATGGCCTTCAGAAAGCTTTTATCACCCCAACCCTTTTTTTTTTTTTTTTTTTTTTAACACATTAATGCAAAACAATGTCTTGACCCTGGTACTAAAGTTTTGTTTATCCTTTGAAAGATGCAAGGAGAGAAAAAAACATCTCAAGGCTCTATAGATCATGTGCTTGTAAAATATAAAAGTTAAGACAGGAGTGAGCAGCTGAGAGCTTGATGTGTGAGAATTGAAAACATTTTGAATGTCAGCCTATGCATGTGCTTTCATTTAACTTACAGGAGGATAAGTTATTAAAGTGTTGATGCTGGAACTGCACAGGTATCAATGAGGAGCTTAGTTTTCACTCAGGTCTTTCCTCTGGTCCTGTTTCACAGAGGGAGGGCTCATCAGAAAGCCTAATGAGCAGCATGATCAGTAGTCATGTGCAAAATTGGTTGTGTGCTGCTTATGCAAACAGCGCAGACTCAAAATGGCATGTTCAGTTTTCTCACATCAGCTGCAGATAAGATAGATAAGATAGATAATGAGATAGTCCACCTTCAAAGGACTGTCTGTTGTTTTTAGGCAAGCATTAAAACACAATGGAAATTGAAATGATGAGGCTATGTGGCAAATAGCACAGGCTTTTGACAACACTTGGTCACTCACAAAACAATATGTATCATGATACATCATAAAACTCTAAAATAATTGACTGTACTGTACATATAGATAATAGAAATTACAATACAACCTACTGCATAGCATCTGGGTAGACTAATTAGATGTACAGCATGTGATTAAAAGTTAATTCCAAATTTCCAGTTCATTAAAACAGACTTGGAACTTACTTATCGGTGCAGTAAAATATAGATGTGATATGAAAATAAAGGAAGAACACAATCAGTGCATATAGATACAAAAAACTGGAGTCAGTAGTGTTTCAAGATAAAAGTGATACATACTCGGCTGTATCTGTTGTTCCTGCTCAGCTCTATTTCTGTGTTAATCTTGAGTCGTTGTCATGCGGCTCCGCTGTGTGGCCCTGTTCCCCTCCCCCCTTTGCCTCCACAGATGTTTCCTGAGTGTGACCGTGTGACCGTGGGAACACCCGTTGGCCATGAGCTACTCCAGGGACTCTGGGTCTAGTTGGACTTTTACTCCTACCTGTGCCATATCGCCTCTATGTGGACACACTGCCTCAGGCTTCAGTCGGTGGCATCCGCGTTTGCTGTTGCAACTAGTGTTAGGAGGGCTTCCTGCTGTCAACACGTTCTGCGACTCCACCAGTGGCCTCTTACTGCCGTGTCAATATTTTATTTGGCTTTGTTCTGATGCCTTTTATGAGGCCGACTGTCACCACACACGTAGCCTTTTTTTTTTTTTTTGTCTGACTTGGTTTCTTTACAGAGGTGATGTTACTTGTATAGCTACTCTACACGTACATTTTGAAAAGGGATTGGTCTCCCATGAGCAGACCAACCAAGGCAGCCTTTAGACTGGACTGGAGGCAGCCTTTTTAATTTTTTCCAGCAACATTTTAAACTGTACTAGCAGTTACTGCTATTACATTTGTACACTGTATTTTTTTTTCTTTTTTCTTTTGCTTTACTTTTGTTCCTTGTACCAAAATGGCTTTATTTTGTTTGCTATAGGTGTTATGGGGCTTTGATTCAAGAAAAGCAAATTATTAAAGTGTTTACACAAAAACATCTGGTTGCATTCTCATTGTTTTCAGTTTGCTGGAAGACCCAGTTTCAGTCACACACCATGGTGAGTATCTGGCCTGCTGAAGTGCAGTGGTGGTGAGAGTACTGCAAAAAGGCCAAAGAGGATGAACCTCCTTTGATGTCTCAGGAGGTTCAAACTGCCTCAGGAGCTGCTGGTCCAGGTCTGTTCTGCGGTAATACAGTCTGTTCACTGTCTGGTTTGGATCAGCCTCCAAACGGGACAGGAACAGACAAAAGTGGACAATCAGGACTGCAGAGAAAATCACTGGTGCCAACCTGCCCTCCATTCAGGACTTCATCACGCCCTGGACACAACCTGTTCCACCTTCTAACCTCTGGGGGGCGCTACAGCACACTACACCAGGACCACCTGACACAGGAGCAGTTTCTACCCGCAGTCCATCACTCATAAACAATCAGTCTCACATTATCAGGATCAGTCCCTGTGCAATAAACCTGTAATATCCACTGTAATGCTTATTTATTCTAGTTAAACTGGTAGCCTCAGCAGTTTCTTAACATCAAAATTTGTCAACACACATCTTAGACTCTATATCCACTCCTTGTATACATCCATATATCCAGTGTTAATTCCAACATCTTTGCACTCTGACTCTGTTTCTCATATTTTTACTGAAGTAGAGGTACTGTTAATTTGCTGATAATTTACCAAAGTACAAGTACTGCTGTAAAAATCTACTTGATATAAGAAGCACATGACTGATGATATTGCTGTTTTTTGGTACATTTATTACACATTTTTCACCAGTTGTGTATAAATGGGCCTCACTTCATCAACCATCTGGATTTTTTTTTTTTTATCATGCAGCTTTTATTGGAAAACCAAAAAGGAAGGAGCAGATTCCTCCTCTCATCTTTGCTGACTGAGCTTTTATTGTGAAAGCAGTGAAGGATAATGCTCGAGGAAAAGCGCACTAAAGTAAAAGTAAATTTTCTGACCTAAAAAATTTAAATATTCAAAAAAGTACAAGTACACCAAAAACTACTCTGCAGTAAACATTATTTACTTCCACCTCTGAATATTCGTGGCAACTAAAGTATCTTAATGTTTCTCTAAAGAAAACAACAACTATTATTTTATTTTTTGGTCAAACTATGTTTTGCGAGGTGGACGCAGAGATTGACGTCTACGTTAACAAAGTCAGCCTAGAAAAAATATTCATGGTATCTGAATAAAGCTCCATATTTCACGGTGCGGGAAAAGTTAGTTTATGAATATTTTAATCCGAGGCCCTGTACATTTTGAGCAAATTAATATGACAAGAAGAAAGCCCAGTCTGATAAAATAAAGTAGCATAACGGACCTAAAGTGTTTTGATTTTCGGAGCTAAACTGACTTTATAGTCTCTCATAAACAAAGTCTCACAACATTTTAAGTCCTTGAATGAAACTTTGTACGCGCGGGGCAACACGGGCCGGGCGCACGGGAGGATTTAATCCAACACACCTTTTCAAAGCAGTGACGTCATCAAACGGAGCGCTCTGATTGGACACCGAGAGAGGAAGCGGCGGTTAAACAGGAAGTCGAGCAAATGTCAACGTGAACTGGTCAATGAAACCCACCCAGCAGCGTTTGTTTATTTTTTATTTTGTATTGACTAATTCTAAAAGGCGGTTTATCCTGTTAAGCTCATGGCTTGTTTCTTTAGAAGAAGTATAGCAGCGAAGGTAATGAAAAAGAGCCTTTAGAGAGCTCACTGTGTTAAGTGCCTTGACCCTGAAACGACTAAAAACAAGAGCTTCCCAAACTTAAACAGCTTAAAACGACCTGCTAGCTGCTGTGGAGAATTATTGAATGACCCCAAGGATATACTAACCTCCATACAAGCTGTCCTGCATGTTAACTCCACCTCTTCACTCCTGTGTCTGACTTTAACTCTTCAGTGTGTGTCTTTTTTTTTATTCATTTTACCTGCAGCTGAGTAGATCATTGCAGCAGCCTGAAGATGCCTTCATCTCAGCCGTGTCAGCCGTCCCAGTGTTAAAGAAACAGTTAAGTGTGTGTGCTGTCTGTGGCTCGCTTATTTCATGTGGATTAGTCCTCTGTCCAGTTTGTCTAAAGCTCCCTGACCCTCTGCTCCTCAGGCAGTCCGCCGACTTCAGGCTGTCAGTCAACTCACTGCGACTTAGTGGGGTCTTACCATCCAGAGGAGACCTGCAGCAGCAGACTGAGGCCTTAGCCAGAGAGGTGGGACACACACTGTCATGTTCACACTGCTGGTTTTGAAACTGCTCAAATACACTTTACATTTGATTATATACATCAGTGTCATCACTCCTATAATAAATGAGTACAAACAGCTTTCTTGCAGCTATGTTCAAGAGGTTAACCCTCCTGTTGCCTTCAAATTCTCCAACATTTTTTTAAAATCAATTTGATCCAAGTAAATCTCCTGAAAAACATATTATAATAAGGAATGGTATCCAGGTTTATGTATGAGCTGCTTGATGTTTGTTGTTGACTGCTGAGACTGCCCTTACATAAAACACAACGTCCCACACTCAAAGAAATGTGTACAAAATGTGTCCAGGACATTGAAAATACATCATCATGTTGTATTAATGTTTGCCCAGTTGTCCCCGTTACATTGGGAAAAGCCATCACATATAAAGCAGAAAAAACTGTGCCAGCCATGTTTTTAAAGACATTAAACATTGAATGGGGTCTGTAGTTAGCAGTCTGAGTTTTTTTTTTTTATTATTATTATTTACATCCATGTTCTGACCCGGCACAGAGGACCTTGTGTTTCGTTCACAGTCGATATTTTGTCTCTGTTTAGCTGAAGGAGGACAGCGTAGTGGAGGAAATATCTTCTGCAAACGGAGTGATCAACTTTAGAGTTCATCGCAAACTTCTCGTGCAGGTTTGTTTTTGTTTTTGTTCCCCCACATCTGTGAACACAAAGTCATGACTCCTGCTGCTGCTTTTATCATAGTGGACATCCTGGCTTCACGGTGACTATACTTTATTCTAGAAAATGTTGGAGCCGTTTGAAAAGGAGGATAACACGTTTGGGTTAAATAGTGAACTGTTTAACACTCTGCAGAGAGGAACAACACTGGTGGAGTTCAGGTACGGTTTCAACAGGTTTTTGTGTCTCTGGTTCAGGCAGAATTTTACACTTAAAGACTCAACCAGATGGAGTGACTGTGTTTTATATGTATATTTTTTTTATTTTTTATGTCGCAGTTCTCCAAATATTGCCAAAAAATTTCATGCCGGACACTTGCGGTCTACAATTATCGGTGAGTCCTTCCTGAGGTTCCTGTATTTGCCAGCAGAGGGTGCAGCGTGTTTGTATTTGATGCTGCTTCCACAGATTGGGGCCTGGCTCACTTTCATTAAAATCATGAATTACATTTTCAACTCTGCGGGACTGAAACGGTAAACTCTTTTTTTCCCAGGTAACTTCATCGCCAACCTGAAGCAGTCCCTGGGAAACAGTGTTATTCGAATGAACTACCTGGGAGACTGGGGTATGCAGTTTGGTGAGTAAACAGTAGAAACTGTCCTCCTTTGGTTTTGAGTTGTCGTCTTCTGAGCAAACAGCCTCTGTAACCTTCTCTCTCTGTGGTTTGGATCTCAGGGTTGCTGGGAGCCGGCTTCGACCAGTTTGGCTGTCAGGAGAAACTCAGAGAGAATCCCTTACAGCATTTATTTGACGTGAGTTTGAATTGTTTTTTGAGGGAGTAAATGTATCCGCAGACTGGCCCGGATATCATATCATGCCAGACTAGTTTGGCAAGTTGAGTGTGTGCACATGTGGGTCGAGTTTAAAATGACCTTTTTCTCTTACGTCCCAAGGTGGCTGGTAGATGCAAAAATTTACTAACCAGACAAAAATAATAATTTGTTTTTTACTGTAACAATTTGTTATTATCACTATTTAGCATGTCATCTTAATGTCATTCTCAATTAATATTATAATAGTGAGTAGTTATAATAGTAATAATGCTGTCTGCAGAAATATTAATTTAACTGTTTCAACACTAAAGTAGAACACATTTGAACATTAATAAATGGCAAGAAGAATCATTTATTAAGGAATTTGAAAATATAACAATTACAATGGAATGAAAAAATAAGTTCAGAGTTATAGTTCATATGATGTTTTTTTTTGTTTTTTTAATTCTGTGGTCGCATGTTCAGTCTTCTTCAGATGCCTCCCTCTCAAAGCGATTTCTTCTCCACATTCCTTGATTAGTTTTTAACTACGTCACACACGGTCACAGAAAACTGTGCGGTTGTCAGATTAATATAAAGCCGTTCGTACGCATCGCTGTATTTTCTAAAACACAACGGAACTGCGGTTAATAGTGGACATGCCTCTTTTCCACTTCCACAATCCAAAACTAGCTACAAATATATGCAGACACACCCAGCTGTGTTGGATATCAATTTGCCACCTGTTCCACTGGTCTCTGTACCTGTCAATTAAACAAACAGGATATAAAAAGTGCTCTTTCAATGATTGTGTTGTGTTCTCCAACAGCCACACCAGCTGTCATTACATGCAACCATGACTCAATGATTCAGTTATTTGTGATAGTTTGTTGTGCTCATGTGTGATACGACATTACAGGGTGTGACACAAGTAAGGATTAAATTAAAGGATTATTAACAGCTAAATAAAACGTTGACTCCAATTTGATGTGAATTAAAAGAATGACACACTTAATCACACAAAGGTAATTAATCAGCGTTACCTTAAATGTGCCTTTGATTGTCATTTTACAAACCTCTGTGAAAATATCAAACCCTTCTGAAAGACTTTACTAACCAGAGACTAAATTTACCCACATTTGGGGACTGCCAAGTGTTAACTTTGGACTCTGTGTTTGTCTACACAGTGCATATAAATCAGTGTGACTGCTACCTCTAAATATGTCCAGGTGAACTGCCAGTCTACCCACCAAAACTTTTAATCTCTGTGAAAATAGATGACACCACATCAACCATCATCGTGTCAATTTTGGGTGTATCTAGAAGAGATGTTTTATTGTCTTGCAGGTCTATGTTCGTGTCAACAGGGAGGCCGAGCACAATGAGCAGATTGGGCAGGCGGCCAGGGACTTCTTTCGACAGCTGGAGCAGCGTGAGGTCCAGGCCACGTCGCTATGGCAACAGTTCAGAGACATCACAGTGAAGGAGTATCAACAGGTTTACCAGGTACACTCAAAGCAGGCATGTCACCGTGTGTACAAATTGCTTTGCATGTTGTCTTCAAATCTGGTAAAACCTGAAATGTTGTTGTCATGGGATAAAGAAAATTGTTATAATTGTTATGGTGCAAAGGTTATTTTCAGAGCGAGAACAGTTGAAGACAGTTGTTGACATTGTTAAAAAGCTGATATTCATTTAATTAAACTTCAATCTTTCAGCGGTTAGGGATTCACTTTGACATTTACTCCGGGGAGTCCTTTCACCAAGAACAGGCCCAGGAGGTGGTGCAGCAGCTGCGGAGCCGAGGCCTGCTGAAAACCACCGAGTACGTTGTGCAATGGCCTTTGATCAGTAACTGCACTGACACTTGAGTAAATATCTCTTGAAAAGCCAGAGGATAGGCCGCCCCCCACACCCAGATGGTTTATTCTTAGTGTCTCTAGACAGGTGCAAAGAATGTAGGTCGATATTTTGACACACCCGGTCTTAAAAGAAGCACAAAAAACACAACACATCATGAATAAGTGAGGGAAAGGAGCATATCAGTGAATTTGTATGTTTAGCGTAATATGTACAAAATGTATAAACTTCACGTTTCTGCTAGTCTTTCCCCAAAGCAAGCAGTCATATTATAGCACTTCAGTATCATATTTCCTACTTTTTATTCAGCTGTTGTTGTCCATTCATACCACTACGATATGAACATTAACTTTCAGAGACTAACTAGTTTTCCATCACTGTAATAAATCGTCCATATTAGTTTTCCTATAAGCAGCAGCACTGTTGTCTTTTGATAACTTGAGTGAAAGTGTCTCTCTGCTGGAGAACAGTCCAGGGAAACGATTGCTTTACACAGCCAATTATCAGTTATTTGGCTTATAAATGGGGTTAGTGGGGAGTTTTTCAGTTCTGTCAGCTGGTGACTTGGTTTTCTTTAGTCGAATGCAGAAATAATTAAACGTTTTTCCATCGTCAGAAGATCACAGATGATCACAGAGTCTGCTGTGTTGGCAGGAAGGGAACTGCAGTTGTGGATCTCTCCCCCGCTGGAGACATGAGCAGCCTCTGTACAGTACTGCGCAGTGACGGCACATCTCTCTATATCACCAGGTAGTGTTGTGTGTGCTTGCTATGAGAGTTTTTAAAGCCAGGAACTGTGAAACAGACTCGTAAGAAAGTAAAGGATTGGTTTCTATGCAAATGAATGTGGCCTCTTCCGGGTTAAGTAAAATAACGCAAATTTTTTTTGTTTTCCATCTCCACTTCAGTCACTGAAAAGTCAACCAAAGTTAACACACAAAGGTAATTCTGAAATCCATCCAGAGTGACATTTTCCACCACTGTCAACTTACCTCTTGTGGAATAACAACTTCACATCCATCCAGCGATGTTCAGGACACTTTTTGAATATCTGCCAAGATCCGTTAAAGCTGTTTTGGTGGCTTTTGGTGAACAAACTTGATTTTGTTGTTTTAGTGATGGTGTTGGAATCATGTCATTCACTGTGGATGGTAGCATTGTAATCCTAGAATCCCACTAGACACCAGTCATTTGCATAGAAACCACAGATCAGTCCAAATGCTTGTGTATTCATGTTTGTGTACTTTGCCCTGCACAAATAATTCACACCAGTTCATTACGCAGCTCTCAGAAACCTGTTTTCAACGCTTCATGAATCATTTAATCACTTTGTTTTCCTCTAATTTGTCACCAAACTGCATATGTCATGTAAAGGTCATGGAAAAAGTGTTGGGATTTTGCTTGTGAAAATTGCTGTACAGCTAAATGGAGATGCTCTGATTCGTATTAATATTAGTCTTTTAAAGGTCACATCAGGGCCAAGTCATCAGATCAGATTAATAATGCATTAGCCAAGAGCGTCGGAGGAAGCAGTTGTAGCTCATTTTGTACTCTGTGTGTTTCAGAGATGTTGCTGCAGCCATAGACCGAAAAGAAAAGTATCATTTTAATGAGATGATTTATGTGGTAAGGCTGCTTGTGCGCTCACACACACCACTTGTACCTTTTTCCAATTGTTGTGATTATGTTTTACAGCTGTGATGGAATAGTTGGGGCACATAAACAAAACATGTGCATCCATAATATACAGTTGTAAAAGTGTTGAAAATGGCATATTAATCTGTAATCATGAGCTACATTTGATCACCCATCTACAAATAGTGGATAATGTTATATGACCTTTGAAGTCTTAGGAAAAATTTCTCTCAAATTCTAAGTGTATTTTTATTTTGCATGTTGGTACTGCCTTTTGCTGCAGCTTTTTTTTTTCTTTTGAAGACAGACAAAAGTCAAGAGAATCACTTCCACCAGTTGTTCCAGATCCTGCTAGCGATGGACCATTCTTGGGCTGAGAGGTGGCTAAAATATACCCCTGTTAACACACACACATGTACCATAGCTAGTCTGGGGGTAGATTAATTTGTGGCTTTGCAATAGTGAAAAAAGGTAGGAATATGCACATCCCTTATTAGTTGAGCAAGGACTGAGGGAGGAATCATCTCTTTAGAGTTTGCACACCAACATGCTCCACTTAACACTTTTTTATTATGAGAGTGTTTCACCAACTTTCGATCCCAAGACACACACCCCTCAACCCCCCCCCAAAACATTGACACAGCCATATTAATTAGTAACCTCAGTTTTTTCAGTCCTCACCTCTGCCGTGTCTCTTGTCTCTGCTGTTGCAGGTGTCGACATGTGTCCTTTGGCCTGGTGCAGGGCATGAAGACCAGGACGGGGGAGGTGGTGTTTCTGGAGGACGTGCTGGATGAGGCACGGGCCAGGATGCTGCACAACATGAGCCAAACACAGAGTAAAAGCTATAGTACATACGTCAGTCACTGGGCAAAGCAACAGGAAGCAAAAGAGACCCAGGTTCAACTTAGGCTATTCAAAATGTGACATTTATTTTTAAATAACATTTTCTTTCAAACAAAACTGCATTATTCATCCCACTTAAACAGGCTTGGATTATGCTCCCTGAGACAATCCTGACAACAGCCACAACTAAATTTGAGCTATTTCACATACCCGCAAGTCAGTTCATTTCAGGCCAATGATGATATTTCATATTAAAGCAGATATCAGCCGATACTGATGACATGCTGATATCATCATGCATCAATAGGTCAAACTCCTACATGCATGAAAGACTTAGTTATGCAGCGAGTGCTGAGACAAGTGCAGAGGCAATGTTGTCCCATGTATCAAAATACATCCCATGTATTTTGTTTTGATTTCACTATCAGTGCTATTTTCAACTGTTTTCTGTCATAAAATTGTTCCATATAATTATTCTGCCAGTCACAGTGACTGTCACATGTGTGGCAGGTCATGCAGGGCTGATTAAATTACTGTCATTGTACCAGGTAAAATGGTGACATATTTGCAAGGGCTGAAATTAGTGGAGGAGGTTTGGTAACACCCGTCACACAGGTGAAATTCATTTTGACTGAGACTGCCATCGGTAGAGATAATCATAAATCACTGAACTGCTGAAGGAGGAGTTTTGAAAATGTCCCAGGAGGGGGGCTTCAAGCATAGCTGTCCATCAATAATAGACAAACCAGTGTGGTTAATCTGTGGTATCAGAGAATGAAAACATGAATGAATAGTAGTGTTTGTCATAATTTTTTTTGGTAATTATCAGTAATCATCACCAAATGTCATTAGTGAATATGTATTTGGACAGTGGTACTGATGCTTGCTCACTTTTGAATTGCACTCACAGCAACTAAGGAAATGGATAATCCAGAGGACACGGCAGAGAAGGTGGGAATCAGCGCATTAATTGTTCAAGTGAGTTCATGCCTCACCTGCCAGACCGGTCTATCTGGCTTTGCTCTTTTGTTCCTGGTATGCGTGTATGACATTATTGCCAAAAATATGATTCCATCGCCTAACTGAAATATCTGTTTGCCTACTTTATTCAATTCAGGATTTCAAAGGTCCCCTGCGGTCTGATTACAAGTTTGACTGGGAGCGGATGCTGCAGGCTCAGGGCGACACCGGCGTGTTCCTGCAGTACTCACATGCTCGCCTCTGCAGGTTCAAATCACATCTGCTTGAAAGTCCTTGTAATGAACGTGTGCACAGACTGTAACAAGATTAAAGATTAAAGTACAACTACCCCCCCAAACACACAGAAACTAAGTTGTACATGTTGTTGTAGTTCAGTTTTTACTTGTAAAGAAGTCTCGGGACAGTGTGTAAAATGTATGATGCTTTCTGATAGTCAGTCATTCATACTTTGTCTTTGTTGTTGTTGAAACAGTTTGATTCGGAGGAATGAAGGTGTAGAGGCGGGTACATTGGATCCATCACTTCTGCTGGAGCAGAGAAGTATTGCCATTCTGCAGCACCTCCTTCGGTACGCTAAGTTTACATCATGAAAAGCTTGTGTTCTGATTGCTTCTCCTTTCATGGTGTAACACAAGTCAATGTGAAAAGCAGTCTTCCATTTAAATTTACATACACCGTGTTGCAGTTTTATATCCAATTATTTTGCCCCACATTTAACAAACCAGATTGCCTCATATGTTTATAGGTATGATGAGGTGTTGCACCAGTCTGCCCAGGATCTGCAGCCTAAACATCTTGTCAACTTCTTGCTAAAGCTGAGGTAAGACACAGGACGTCAGGTCAGTGGGATTGTCAACTCAATGTTTCAGTAAAGTTAGAGCACTGTTGCAGCATTTTTGGGCAAAATACCCTTTCTCCGACTTACCCAGAATAAGACAAGATGCTCGATATCATGTTCAGCTCTGTATGTCCAGTGGTTCAGTTCATATGTTTAGAATTTTATGGTAGTTTAGCATAAAGACTTGAAGCCTATAGGAGGGGCAAAAGGGGCATTTTGTCCAAAACAATGGAATATTCCTTTAACTACTGCTAATACTATAAAGCATAGTGTTGTCCAATAGTTTTAAGTCAAATCAGGGCTGCGCAATATGAAGGAAATCAAACATTAAAATGTCTTCCATCACCTATCTTGTAACATTGTAATGATGACATTGTAGGGATGACTATTGGTGCTTTCATAAAATACTTATATGCATATTTACACATCTTTTTTGTTAACAGTAATTAGTAATGTGAATATGATGACTAATTAGGTAGAGGTATATAATAGAAGAGCTAGAACAGTCTAATAAGTTCAGAAAATTGCAAAATACCGGGTGTTGGCTCGTCTCATAACATGATATTGATATAATATCGATGTATCACCCAGTCTGAGTCAAAAAACGTTGCTTTTAAATTCAGACACTCAGTGTTTCCCTCTCTCTGTTCCAGCCACCTGGTTGCTTCAGCACACAAGGAGTTGCCAGTGAAAGGCAGCCCTCACAATGTAACACAGGTAAAGAGCAAACTCCCTACTTGTTATGTGACGACTTGACGAGATTTTTCCATTAAACGCACCACAGTGAAGTTAAAGCTGCTATGTGGGGCATTTCACTAAATTATTACCAGTGTATATAAGATGATCACCAGCCTCTGGCAACCTCTCTACTTCATTTTGATGCTGTGTGCCACATCAGATTTGGCAAGAAAAATGCTGAATCACTTTACAGCACAAAACTGGAGTCCCAGGCTCCAGGGCAAACAGAGCTAAAGCTTTCAGAAGTTTGGCAAAGGCAGGTGCTTAGAGGAAATGAAGTATCCTCTTTAGTAAAGCCAAAGAGAAAACAAAATGTGCAGGAGGGGAGAAATGTGATCTAAATTTGAAAAACACAGGCACCAACATTATCACTGGTGTGAGTTAGAGGCTACCAATCATCTTGACTGCGGTGTCACTCATTGTCCCCAACAACTGAAGATTGCAGAAGGGGCTATAGATCTTTTCTTTTTATTTATTTTATTAGGAAAATCATGTTCATCAAGTGTTGACCATAGATGCAGAACTGAAACAGCAACATAAAACCAAGGTAGCAATAAATCCACTTTAGGAGCGAGCAACGAACATGGGGTGCATTCGTCCATCACACTCAATATCTGAGCCTCGGCTGGCTTGTTTTAGGTGAAGCTTGGCTGAGTGATGGAGAGATGGATGGTATGGCGTTTTGAATATAAACTTGGTCGGCCCACCACCGGGCCAACAGGACCATGAACTTAACACCAAATATCTCAAAAACAGGCCAAAAAGTCTCCAAGCTTCAAGCAGCAATGTGTCAGACACCACATCTTAACATTACACTGAGGCTGACTTGCACCAAACATGAGACACTTCATAGTCACGTGGTCACCATTTTGCATCACAATCATATGCACTTAAAAACTGCAGTTGTAGCACTAAGTTAATACACTGCGATGTTTCTATATCTAATGAACTGTATCGGCTGCTAAGCATCCTTAATACCTTTCCTTGGTCTCTGTGTCATATTTTACAAAGTCCTGAAAATCAACCTCTTAATGACTGAAAACCAGTTAGACAGGAAAACCAGAATAGCTGCAGTGATTTTGAATTCCTGGAGCTTTCCACCGTCAGACTTTTACTGTACATAAGTTGCATGTTAAACAATGGAAATTCTCTCATCTATTGTGCTAAAAATATTGTATCATAATATTTAACATCTGTTGAATATCTGCAGGCGAGGTTACGGCTGTTCATTGGCGCCCGCTCCGTCCTGGCCAGTGGGATGAGGATCCTGGGCATCACACCAGTTGACAGAATGTGAAAAGCTATTAAAGTCTGTTATTACTTGGAACAGTGTTATTACACGGCTGTTGATGCCATAACCCTACAGTTAATTTATGCTGTAAATAAAAAGCTGTAATATTTTATATTTTATTTAAGTGTGTCCCTTGACTGAACTCAGAAGATTGATTTGTCAATATCGCTGTTTCAGAATGTAGCAGATTATTTCCTCTGGTATTGCAAAAAACTGCTGGCATCAAGGTGAATAAAGGGAAAGGCTTTTTAATCTTATAATCTTATTCATTAAATCATGTGCATTTGCAGCACACACGTAACCACACGTAATATGTGTAACATGATTGGGGATAACCATCTGTGTCTAAAAAGTGACACAAAATACTTGTTGACCTTTGTACATCATTAGGATTGAATATAGTGCTAAAATTGTGAATGGAAGTTTTCTCATTCTGCATACTACGATTATCACAACTGTATGTAGAATTCAACTTTGTAGCGTTGAGCGCATTTACGTTCATTATAGCTTTTAATAATGCTTTCAAATGACTTTGAAAAAAAGACACTGAATCACAGACATGAAAAAACAACACATTGATAATCACAGAATTGAAAGATTAGAGATATGCCACTATTAACATGTAACTTGACGCAGTGTGTTGTCACACAGTCTGCTGTCTTTCACAAGGTCCTGTGACCAGGCACATTCAATGTTATATGTTAATAACAACACACTCACTATGCACAGTTCAAAACAGGCTACAATGTCAAGCTGAAGACCTCCATTAGTGAGTTGTTCAAGTGATAAGTTCTGTGTCTCCTGCAGTAAATACACGGAGACGTCAACATCTGCAAGTCTCAGGGCTCCAGCACGGCTGAAGACACCTTAACTGGATTTCAATGATTGCTTACAATTATTTTCAGAGCTTATCAGCAGCTAGTTTATGGGTCCAGTTTTATCAAAAATAGCCAAATAAGTGCCCTTTGACATCATGAAAAATGATATGAATAAACTGTCATCAAAAAAATGTTTTCTTAGAATCTGCTGTATTTCCACACTGATGCCTTAAATCCAAAGTGGGTGCAGTTTGGCTGGGTTGAGGGTGTGTCAGGGGGCAGACTTACACTAAAGTGGAACACAGGCTGTCTTCTGTGTGATGAAGTGAATACAAAGCCAACCCCGCTGACTGTTCATTTGGAAAGTAACAGGAGGCGGGTGGCTCTCCGCTCTGCAGGCGCTCATTTAGCACCCCAGAGAGCGGCCCAACACGGGTCTGGTCCTCAAGTGATAGCAGCTTCTCTTGTGCAGTCAGAGGCTCACACAGTGATCAGTTTCTGTCGCAATTCTTTGTCTCCGTCCTGCCTGGTCAGCTTTGATGTGTCTTGCTTTGGAAGTCCATACAGGTATATGGACACACACACCATCACGGCTCCAGAGGCAAAGGTAGCCGCTGCAGGAGAAGAGAAAAGGAGAGTGAGAACGTTTCCACTGTTTCAACATAAAATGTTACTCAAGTCTTAAAGGTGCACTACGCAAAGTTGCGATGGGTTGACAGAAGCAAGGATCCATTAGGCTCAACTGACAAAAAAAAAAAAAACATGGAAGAAGCACATCATTTGATCATTGAGTTTGCACGGTTCTTATGGTCTGACTCAGATTATGTGCTTATCTCACATTTTCGTCAGCTGAGTTTAAAGGTTCCTCACTTCAATCGACCTTTGGCAAATTTGCATAGTGCACCTTTAAGTCAAAATAAAGCACTAACTTAGAAATATTTACAGATACAGTAACTGAAGATGGCATCTCTTTGAAGTAAAGAGCAAGCAACTTAAGCCATTTCTCCCATGAACTGTAGAACTCTTAATTTTTTTATTTATTTTTTTTAAGATGCAGTATTTCCATGGATAAAATAATCTGGTCATATATTGCTGGAGGTAATACACTGAGCAATGACATCATGTCAGTCATGGCTAAGTTTTTTAGTCATTTTATCTGTTTACAAATAGTTAGTAGAATCTCATTTATACAGGAAAAAATGTCAAAATGATGATGATGTAATTTTTGCTGGGGTCTGTACCAAACACTTGTCTTACATTTGGGGAATAAAATTTGTACGCCAGGGCATCTCTGCCAGGGCGATTTTGATATGCACTTGACCATCCTGCAATTCTGATCAATTGCTCAGCCCTAACAACTGGGTAATTGCAAAGAAGTCCAATTTCTTAGAAGTCAAAGACAAGGGCTTTTTTAAAAGGGGATGATCAAACGGTGAAAATGCTTTTCCCAAAATCCTTTCAAGCTTCAAGGACAATTTCAAGTTCAAAGTTAAACACCTGTGCAGCTCTGGTCTGAAAACAAACCGCTCTTCCTGCACAAACTTCATGATCTGAAGGATATGCAAAGATTTTTTGCACTGCTGACAAGACAAAGTGCAAAGTAGAAAAGAAAAAAATGTGTTAAGCCATTGGCCAGAGCCAACAGGACTGCAGAAACTAACTGCACAACCTGTTTCTCAATCATCAGCATTCGTACAGGTGGTGCAGGTTAGGAATGTTGTGACTGGCTGACATACTTATCTGCAGTCCAAACAGGAAGACCGACGCCACAGTTGACAAAACGATTGCAGCAGCAGCAGAGAAGCCCTTCATGATGTTGTCTGTGTACTTCACCACCACTGATGTGTACAGACCGCCCACACTGAGCAGGACTGGCAGGGCAAAAACAAACCCCACAATGTCAACACACATACAAAACAAGCTGGAAAACAAATGGAAAAAGCATTTTGCAGGTTTAATTTTACTTACACACTACAAAGCACACCCATGGTGTGTAGCCGAAGAAGAAGCCTTTCTCTATGACGTTGCTACCATCTGTCATGTACACACCAGCCAGCGTGACCACAATGCCAGACAGGTACATCTGAATGTTTCTCACCCAGAGGGACGTGTCTGAGCTCTTCAAGACCTTCTCAAAGTACACACCTTGACCAGAACCGAGACACACAAGTCTTAGCGCTCATGAAAATAATTAGTGTTTTGCAGGCCCATGTGATAATGTGATCCATAAGACAGCCACATGAACACACAATACACTTACTTTTCCAAATTAAATCATCAAGTTACTGATGTGTAGGATACCAGTGGGTATCAATTTTACATTCATGAGTACATTATTAAACAGCTAGCTACAAGGCAAACTAACATATCACATTCAATATTTGGATCCTACATGTATTGGCAGATATATTTTTTGTTGACTCTGTACTGAGCAAAGAGGTAAAACTGCTATCAATCATTTACAGAGAAGGTGTTGATTACAAAATTACCTGCAAATCCAGAGCAGAGGACAGCAATAGCAATGGCCACAAACCCAAGGAAAGGGTTTTGCTCTATCTGAAAAGACAGTGTGTGACAACCAGATGGTAAATATTTGCAGTAGCTAAAGCAGCTTAAGAAAATAAAAGCCTCGAGCTGGATCCATCCTACCTGGACTTTTGTGGTCTCTGCAGGCTTCCACTGCACAAGTGTGACGCCGCCGCAGAGCATGAAGACAGAGAACCACTGCAGCCGGCTCAGAGAGCGGTTCAGCATGAGGACTGTGCACAGAGCTGTGCAGGGGATCTTCAGCTGGTAGGTCACCTGTGCAGAGAAGTCCACAGTCAAGTCTCAAATTGTCTACATTAGCACTTCTTTAACCTATTCATCCCTGGAAAAATACATGCACTGTTTTTCCAACAATACTGTACTATGTAGTGTTGGTAACTGATCAGCTCCAAGAAACAAGAAACACCCAAAATTCATAGGCAACTGATCCATCCAGATAGTGATTTGTGATTTGGAAAAGTATCTCTTCCTGCCAGTACAACAGAACTGGATGGGTATTCGTTTGTGGAGCTCAAATCGTCAAATTTACAAAAACTCAACACCACCATCTCTTTCCAAAACAGTGACACAGATAACCGGCATAATGAGTTGCACTTCTTGGGATCAAGAAATCAAATTGAACTGATCTGAGCTGAATAATCCATAGCCTTCAGGAGCAAAAAGTTTGGCTGGGAACTATTTCTTGCCAAAGAATACCAGTAAACTGTAGTCATCTGCCCCTAACAAGTACATATTCAGGGCAAATGGATACATTTTGTCATTGAATAAACTGCCCCTCTAGATTGACATATCTCTTCTTTGTCGAAGTAGAATGTGTTTAAAGCAATGCCTTTCTCACGTTCGGTGGACAAAGGAGCAAAGCTTTCTGCAGACTCTTGTCCCTTTTGTTACCCATGTATTGCTTTGGGATAATTCCTAATCATTTGAAAGACATAAACAGCAGGTCGAGGTTCACACCTGATACACAGCTGCATCAAGGTTGCTCAGGGCAAGAAAGGCCATGTTATTCTGAATAGCGTACACGATGGAGGGAACACTCAGCTTCAGCAGCTCTTTAGGGCTCCGAAACACATGTTCCACTATTGTGTTCTTCATCCTCATGGGGCTTCCTGTTTCCCTGCAAGAAGAAATACAAAGATGTGTAAATGAGTTATTGTTGTGAATTTCTGGTTTAAGATATTGATAAATTTTTTATTTCATTTTTAGGTGCAAACAGCAGCCTTATAGCTTGCTCAGTTGTCGGTCCACAGAATTTCCCCATCCATTCACAGCCACAGTTTTGGCCCTCGGAGCCTGAAATTTGGCATGGAGGTCAAGTGTGTTTGTGAGTGTGAAAATGTGTGTTTGTGTTCATGTCAACCAGCAAAAAGGGGGTGTGGCAGTGGGACTGGCAGTGGGCCTATAACAAAAAGGGACATAACTTCAGAACAGATACATGTAACGTGGGTTGTGAATAGTTGTATTCTTTAAACTAGACTTTATCTTTCCAACAAACATTTTACTTTATTTTCCATTTTATCCTTGTTCTTCTGTGTCTTTATGTAAAGCACCATGAATTGCAACTGTGTATGAAATGTATTATGCAAATAAATTTGCCTTACCTTGCCTAGAGCGACTACAACTTTCCTATGAGACTGAAATCTGTCATGTAGATCAAGTGTTTGTGAGGTTGGGCGTGTGTGTGTGTGTGTGTGAGACTGCATGCATGAATGGATGGATGCATGCATGCATGTACCTGGTCACTGCTATTGCAAATTCCCACTTATCTCACTCCTCATATTATTTGTCTTGTTTTACTTGGGTGTATACAGTGTATGAACATGAACTGTGTCTTGTCTACTTATGTTTCTTAACTGCTAAGCACATTGGTGAATGTCTGCTGTTTGTAAATGTATTTCATTTGACTAAATCACTGATTTATCTGGTAAAATGGGAGTAACATCTAATTACAGACACTTAGTACAAGCAAGCCAGGCCCTGATTACCCTGCTACATGTGAACACTCACTCTGATTGATAAGATAATTATACACCCCTGGAGGGAGGGGTTTAAGAGCTTGCACGCTTGTATTAAGTAAACACAACATTTCAGGTTGCTGGGACCTTCGTCACATCATGTCACACTGAATAGTTTGAGTAGGTGTGTCTAAATGTCTTCTCCCGCTGTAACTACCAGGATGTGGCTCTATTACACGGTAAGCAAACAATTAAAAACTACATATCATTTTCAATATTACACCTGGAATGGTGCATGTCATAAAACTAGAACAGAATGCAGAATACAATAGTGACGGTGATCAGTGCTCTCTCACACCACCACATTTCTAATCATCACACTTATACAAATATTCTCTTTCAGTGTGATTCTTGAGTGTGTCGAGTGTGGAAGAGCCCAAGTGGTGGCTTTTAAACCACAAAACCTCAACTTGAACTTGAACTTTCAGGATGATTTGCATAACCTAGTTGATGGAAACCGGCATTACTTCCCATTTTCTTTTATAGCATCTTTGAAAATGTGCTTAAAATATGTGAAACATTTTGGTTGGAAACCCAGCTTTTGTTACTCTTGCCCACTGAGACTTATGTCTTGTGATACAGATTCGTGGTTTTGACAAAGTGTGATTCTGCTCTGCTTTAGTCCCATCATCTACCATCCACAGGACTGGTTACTTCACACAAGCTCTTATTCCCTTCAAATCCTACGTTGTGGCGTTAACAACAAAATTAGATAACAACAGCACACTCACAGGCTTGACAACTGAATAAATTACTATGGAATGGTCTCTACAATTCTCTACATTAAATAGATATTCCAGTGTGTAGTGTCTGCTTTGACAAATATGGTTTCATGATCATAGTGAGGGGATGAAATACAAAAGGGGTGAACTACAAAAATGACAGAAATTCATGGCAATTTCTGTCACTTCATTTTAAGCACCACCATCACCCCCAGTCAGCATCATAACATAAGTGTGGGTGGGAGAGACTTACTTGGACAGCATGACCACACTTAGGGCCAGTTTAATGACCTCCGTGATGAACACCGCCGTGGTGGAGAAGTACATGTCAGCTGAGGCGATGGTCCTGGTGTAGCGCAGGGCCACCGTGTACGCTGCCGCCACCAGGGTCATGATGGACAGGCAGTACAGTTTGAAGACGACGCTGACGGGCTCTGTGAGGACACACAGCAGCGGTAACGCCACGATGCCAACAAAAATCACAGCAGCAAAAAAAAAACACTGAAGTCACACCGCTGACGCTTAGTGGCAGCTAACAGCCCACATCCGGCAACATTTTGAATCACTTAAACGATCATTTTTTATTATTATTAACATTACTACCCATTATTATGACTATGGTTATCATTAATATTGTTTTACATCGTGGCCAGTTTCCTCCAGATAAGGGTAGGGACCGTTAAATGTTAGCCAGTCATGCTAGCTGCCGTTTTGTTGCCTCGCTGCCGCTTTAACACTCACCGTTCGCCATTGTGATCCGCTTTGCGTGTCAGTGAAGAAGAGAAGGCCTTTCTCTGGCTACATGCTTGTCTTAAACCACACGGCTATAACTAATTTCTGAGACAGGAATGTTGCTCAACCTGTAAGTTTAAAAGCCATTGGTCCGCTTTTCTGACTTGGGCTTGTTCGTTTTTCTTCTTCTTCTTCTTCTTCTTCTACTTCTTCTTCTTCTTCTCCTTCCTGCAGACCAGCCGCGGCTCCGTGCTCTGCTGCCCCCACTGGTGGAGTAACGTCATTAGCCGTGTTTCCAACATACGGGATAATGATGTGTAACCTGATGATGTATTCATTTTATTAAATATATATTATTATTTTTAGGTGGTGGGTTAAGACACCATTATATAAGTGAAATGTTGATTAAGAAGTTTTGATGGTGTAAAGATTCATATTGACTGTAAAAAAAATAAAATAAAAAATAGCAAGAGAGATCTTGATCTTGGCCCCACAGTAGGTGGAGCTAAATGAAAGGTATAAAAGCAGGTGTAATTCAGATGCTGAATCAGCTGCTCCACGGCCCAGCTCAGTTTATTGTAATCTGACCAAGCTGATATAATAAACCACATACTGTAGGCCTATACATACTCAGAAGTTTGAGATCACTCCGATTTATTACTATATATAAACTCTATATAAATAGTCATTGAAGAAATAAACGTGTGGCAGAAGTTTTATGATATAAAGGTGGTGGCTTTTATATCACAAAACCTGGACATGGACCGTCAGGATGATTTGCATAACCTAGTTGATGGAAAGCCGCATTACTTCCCGTTTTCTTTTATAGAATTTCTTAAGTGTGCTTAAAATATGTGAAACATTTTGGTTGGAAACCCAGCTTTTGTTACTTCTGCCCTCTGAGACTTATGTCCTGCGATATAGGTTTGTGGTTTTGAGAAAGTGTAGCCTACTACTTCCACAGCTCTCTATTTTAAACACCCAATCTTAACGCAGTGTTCGCAAAACGCAGTTTTTTTAAAATTTATTTCCACTTTGAGTAATTCCATAAATAAAACTCTATTTTTTTGTAAATCTTTATTTCAAGTCATGAACAAAGAAGATAACATCGCTTACGAATAAACGAAGCATTAAGACAATAAAACATATAGTAGTGTAAAAGGGAGAAATGCAGCAAAAACAAAACAAACCTAATAACAAATTGGGGGGAAAGATTAGTAATAAAAACAGTGAGTGAGTGTATGACAATAAACTCACTTAAAGACTTTGAAAGCATTGCATACATTCAGAAAAAAACCTAACAACGACACAGAGCGGGCATTGTCTGACAAAATGTTTTTTCTCGAAGTCACGACCTGATTAACTTACTTTCACTCTTTATTCTACGGCTTTGCCCTCAGCCTGACCTTAACCTAAGAGGGAAAAGTGTACAAACATATGACTTAGCCAGCCTGGAGAAAAAAATCCACTCATGTCTTCATGGTTTTGTACAACTGCGTGTTAGAGCCGCTGTAGGGAGAAAAAATGAGAGCCAGGGGAGGGGGGTAATATTCCGAGGGGAAAAAATCAGAATTTCCGAGATTAAAGTCGTAGATTTACGAGGAAATCTCCCAAATTAACCCTTGTAAATTCTGAGATTACAAAATCACAAATTTACGAGAAATAAAGTCGGGAAATCCTTTTTCTCATTTATAAAATCAGGTTTAGTAGGAAGTAGTCGTGATTTGGCGCAGAATCACAATATTATCATCAGCTCCCGGACTTTGAAGAAACATTGTGTGACTTGGGTCTGTTTAGAGGAGAACAATATTGTGATTCTGGTCTAAAATCAGGAGGATTTCCTTGTTATTAAATCCCATATGTAGACTTTCCTGAGGTCACCAAGTGCAGGCAAGCAGCAGCCTCTGCCCTGTGCGGTTAATCCAACCCTGCAAAGAGAAGCTATGTGGTTCCTTGGCCACAAAGTAAAAGAAAAACAATTTTTCTTCAAAATTTACGACTTAAATCTCGGAAATGGTGAGGTTTTTTTTTCGCGGACTATCTCCTCCCTCCCCCAGCTTCAAATATTTCCCCCTATAATGGCTCTAATAGGCGGCGGACAGATTAGTTTGCACATTAAACTGAATATTTTCGGTAAACACATCTGAACATCTTCCGTAAAATGTGTCCAAATATATAGCTTATATATAAAATGACCATGCATATTAGTATGATGAAGAGGAATTTAACAATGTGAAAAAGTAGTGCTATCCGAGTCGGAATGGGAGGCTGTTCCCTCACAGACGATTTCAGTCAGCGTCTTTATTACAATTAAATACATAAATAAAGACAGGCTAATTGGGTTGAAAGTATTTTTCTTCTAATAATAACAGTTGTAGCCTAGCGGCTGAGCCTAAACTTAAAGCCAAAGTGAATCAACAGAGTCCATCTTCTGCTTGTTGCTCTTGATGGTAGGCTATATTTATTTCTCACCGTTAATGATCTTCAACGTATTACATGCAAAGTCCATAATAGCTGATAATAAATCTCCAGTAAAGCCAAAAACTTGACTTCTCCAACAACATAGCGCTCATCTTATTGCACGTGCTCCTCCGTGCAGCAACACCTGTCACTCAAAGTTCCTACCTTTATTGTGAAACACCCAAAGCACAAAGGGGACTCCTGCTGGACCAAATTGGTGCCTACACATACACTTTACATGCAGAAATGACTCCTTAAAAAGTGATAACCACGTTAGTAATGGATGGCTTTTCCTGATACATTAAAATGTTATGTATATGGCATTTCGGCTTATTTAATTTGTATAAAGCAGCAGAGATACATCACCACAGTCAGGGAGGCTCTGCCAGCAGCCAAGTTATCGCAGAGCATCACCTCCTCAGTTTGACCTGAAGCTGCTGTCTCCTGTAGGCTCTTTGATACACGGCTGTGCGCATCACTACTTCCAGTCCAACGTCTCTGTTTGACTCTCTTGTTGTTGTGATGTCCATCGGGTGAAAAAAGTGTTGCTTAATGAACTTATAAACGAGCATCCCTAAGGCAAAAGAGAAAAGGCCACCATTTACTATTTCCTTCCCACGAGAAATAATGCGTCGCCTTAATTTAATCAAATCGTTCCCAGGTTTTGGTTCATTCATCAGATAAGAGTCCATACAGAGAGCCGGCACACCACACCAGCCTCTCTCCCCGAGGAGTGAAGTGCAGCTCACCTGCGTCAAGCATCTCAGCCCAGCTCTGTGTTGAGGGTATTAAGTTAGAGTATCACTACTCCAGCTCTAAAACCAGTGCCTGTTCATTGTTGGCATTCAAGTTTGCGTAAGTTGGGCCTATTGTTAAAAGGATTAATTAAAAACAAAACAAAAACAAAAAAACACTCTTTTGTGTATGTGTGTTTGTTTTATTTTTCAATCATACTGTTACATCTCCTTAACTGCTTCATTTCAAGGTCAGCAGTACATATTGTTATACACCATCAAAAATCTGGAACCAGTACACTGTATGAAAGTAGAACTTTAGCTTGACTTTTCAGCTGTATTTTGGGGTTAGAAACTGATTGTAATTTCACCTCACATAAAGAATGAAACGTCAGGACTCACATCCACAGGAAAGGACCGCACACACTGTTGAAAAGTTAGCACAATGGACTGGCTTACTTGAGTGATACATCTTTTATTATTATTTTCAGACAAAATAAATGACGATTGTTAGTCGTGTGAGGAGTGTAAGGTCCTTTCCAACGGAAGTGAATCCTGAAAAGTTTTAACTTATGTTTAGATTTAATTTTGCATTAAGCATCACCTCCCACTCTGGATGTACACAAATGTTCTTTAATTGCAATTTCACCTAATTGATTTGCTGTTGTCTGCAGACCACTCACTACAGGGTGTTTCTTGTGGGGTCAAACATGGATAATAAGGGAACATAAAAATCTGGTGTGTCATGGTAGACATGTAACGAGGTCTTTTGGCAAAAACAAACAGTAACATTCATGTAGTTGCCTACTCAAACACTCGTAGGTGGATCATATCTCTCCATACGAGTCAAGTGCTTGCGACCCACACACTGGGAAACCCAGGCCTGATTCTTCTATTATGATTGTATACAAATCAAACGAGTCCTCATCACATGCAACTGAAGTCGGGAACTTGTTGCTCTCTCTGCAAGTGACTAAAGACATGTTTAATAATGCGTGGTATGTTTTGCAGACCCACACTCTCACGCAGGCTATCAGCAAGCAACTACGGCACGTCTTAATCCAAGAACACACGCACACAACTCACTGAACAACCAGCGCTGTCCGTGGTGCTGATACCACAACAGCCACGTTTTCGGCAGTTTTTCAACAGTTTGTTATTTCTGTGTGTTTTGTGTGTCCACAATCTGTCATTTATCATTCATACTCCGTAATGAATATGATTTATAATGTAGTGAAGTACAATACTCAAGGAAAAATGTACTTAAGAAAAAAGTATATTATGTAGTTTATTAATTTTAAAAAATATTCAAAAAGTACAAGTACACAAAAAGCTACTCAGTTAGAGTAACATGAATAAATGTAATTAGCTACTTCCATCTCTCACTCGGTGTGTGCCAGTTGGCCTCTATGTGAATATGTTTGAATTAAACAGTGATTCAGTAAACAGTGATAAGAACAGTCAATCAGTTATACCCATATACAAACCTGTCAATCTGTCATTTAGGATCCAACATATTTAAACAGACCTGGACTGACCGTGTGTCTGTCTGCCCATTCTCCAACAGGAAACGTTTTTTCTTCAGTTACTAAAATTAAAAACAAACGTATTGCATCGTCACATCCTACATGCAACCATTTTATGGCCTTTTGGCACTTGATAGAGGATGCAGGAGGTACCAGGATGGAGTTCAGCTCGCTGAATTTCTCATGCATCTATCTGTGGGCCTGCAGCTGCAGGACCTTTCCCACAGGTTTGGCATCCACCACACAACCACCAGCAGCTATCAAGGCTTGGCTACTATCCAAATTTAGAGGGTATAGAAATCCAATGCCAAACCACCTCCTCACTACTTCCACACTTTAATGTTTGTTTATGCTCATGTAACATGCTTTATAGATCTTAAATTCTTTATGCTTCATTTTCAGATAAGCATTTCTGTGTCTATGTGAAAATTGTATATTTTTATCTTTGTTTTATTGTTCCAGGCATTAATCATGATGCAGGCTTTTTTTTTTTCATAAGTGTCACAGGGATTGGAATCACCTGTAATATTTGACCTGGTAGTGTCGAATGCTTAGCAGTGTTTAATTTGTTGAGCTCACAGTCAGTTTTCTCGGGGTGTTAGGATTTCAGGATCAGAGTTTACATCAGGCCATTAGAACAGCTTAGGAAATGGCTTAAAATGGGAAACTAGTCACAGAGTATGAAATTTAATCTTATAATTAAAACTGGTATCTAGGAAATTTAATATACTATCATCCTGGTGATCTGCTTCAGAAGGTGTAAGTGTCACACATCAGATCAGTCATTTGTTAAAGTGCTGATATTAAGAACTGAATCAGCAAATGCACTGGTTAAGTGCTATTATAACACATAATATACATGGTGCAATGGTAGTAATGATAAAGAAGTGACAGAGATGTGATGTGAAGACATGTGGTAATGACTGAATATATGGTGGTATCTGACTGCTGACTCTCACACTGGTCCCACAAAAAAAGCCCTCAGTCCACATGCTCTTCAAGGACTGAATTTATTTTTTTGTCAATAAAAACAAACATGACCACAATTTGTTTCAAATTAGTTGCTATCAATAAAGCTTGGCATGAATGAAAAATAAATAGCATGAAAATACAGTCAACCAAAGGCAATAAGATCAATCAAAGCAGGTGGCTGGAAGAATTGGCCTGCAGCAAAAGACAAAAATTAGCTTCTGTCCAAACACTGTAAAAGGTAGTTTGGTCTATTTTGTTATCCATCTGTCACAGGGTTAAACCAAAATGGAGATGCTTGAATACTTTATAGGCCTATAATGCCATCTATCTTTTTTTATAACAGCATCAATAATATGATATGATTCTTCAATATAAAGGAACATTTTAAAACTATTTTTAATGATTAATTATTACGTTCACTTTCAGTAAATGTTCTTTCTACAGAAAACTGGTGCAATTGTACAGAAAAATAACTTAGTACTTAAATAAAAGATCCTAGAATTGTATACTGTCACGCTGAACACTTAGTGCAATAGCTGAGATTTTCTGACTCACTAACTAAGAGTGAATAATGAGAACTATCCCAGTCTCCTGCCAAGATTGAGTATCCACCAAAGCCAGTTGATGGTTAAACAATCCCTACATGAGGCTAAACCATCTGTCCATCTAACTGAGCCTCTTGTCCCGGGGCAGGAGGGCATTCTCTCCCCCTGACAGCAGCCATAGGTCTGCAGCACCTGCACATTTTATTTTACCCACACCCCAGTCCAGTGGACATGCATCGTAAATGTGGGCAATTTGAGAGGAGAGGACAGACAATGGAATGTTTCCTCTTAAGGGTAAATCCTCATGCATTGTCACCTTCTGTTGTAAATTTAGGGGAAAATGTCCAAGACTCCTTCTCAGAACTGCCCTCTTCTACCAATTTGTAGCCAGCGATATTATTTTGCTGTAGTTACATCATATTCACGAATGGCAGGCGCTCAGTGCTAGTCCATGCGCTGTTGCTGGCACAAAGCTGTGATATGTAAAGACTAACGTGGGTTCAGGAGCTGTCAGAGGGGATGTGCTCAAAGCCCTCGCTCTCCCTCACTAGCGCCCTCTCTAGGATGACGCGGCCCTCTTTGTAGCGCTGGCTGTCCTCTGTAGCAAACTCGTATATCCAGCCCAGTTTGCTGTTGCAGTTCTTGCAGCTGACATCCCGTACCATGTGTCTGCCCGTCAGCATGACTCTGTCTTGCACCTCGCTGTGCTGCAGATTCACAACCTGGAGGAGACAGACAGTCACACGCTCATCACTGTGTCATAGATAAAGTCTTTTTTTTTCAGGCACATTTCAACAAGTGGAATGCGCTTCAAAGACTACACATTAAAGGATGGATGTGTGTGTCTATACAGATTAGAATTAAAGGAAAACCAACAAAGTGTCTTAGCAAGGTGTTGGGTCACCACAGATCACCACAACAGCGTCAGTGTGATTCTACAAGTTTCATCCAAAAAGACAATCCCTCATTTGGTGTTTTGATGATGATAGTGGAGAGTGCCAACATGTCAGTCCAAAATCTCCCACAGATGTTCACTTGGTTTGAGGTGTGCTGACTGTGAAGGCCACAGCACGTGATTTTCATCCTCCTCAAATCATTCAGTGAGCCCTTGTGCCCTGGAAGAGACCACTCCCGTCAGGACAGATCTGTTTCATCATAGGATAAATGTGATCACTCAAAATAACTCTGTATTGATTTGCTTTCCTCTAAGGGACATGGGGAGCCAGACCATGCCAGATAAATGCCCCCCACAGCAGCAGAGCCAGCAGACCCTCTCACTTTAGGGCTAAAGCATTCAGACCTGTATTGTTCTCCACATACACACTCTCACCCACATGACTCAAGAATACGGTGAAGGACAACATCACTTTTTTCACATCTCTGTAGACCTATGTTTTCCACACTACTGAACTCTCTAATGTGCTTTAGTCTTTGTAATGAGGGGTTTATGCACTACAGCCCTGCTATAACCTCCCTCCTGGTGTATAGTATTTTTTGGAAGAATCCAGTAGAGTTTCCCAGACTTGTACAATCTATGCCAAGGAGCACTGAAGCTGTTCTGGTGGCTCATGGTGGCCCAATACCCTACTAAGACACCTTACATTAGCCTTTCCCTTAATTTGTCACCTGTCTGTGTCTCACACTGATAAGCAATTGTGATGTGCTGCATGATTATATTGCGAAAATTTGTGCTTGTCTAGTTAAACACAGAACTTGGCCACCTCCGGCACATCACCAATCCAGTCTATCCATTACTTGCAACAGTGGGGCAGCAAGTTAAGAGTCTTATCACATTTTGATAAGGAGGTACTGATCATCATTCATGGGTAGCACAATTTGTTTACATCAAAAATAGTAGATGCCATTGTTTGGAGACACAAGACTACAGTAGAAATAGGTCTATGACACTTTATTCATTTCTCAGAATTGTTTTAATGTGTCTTCACCGTAACCATGGCCCAATGAACTAAACTAAAAAAAACCTATCTTTGTAAACACAACACCAGAGGGAAAGTGATTATGGGAGACCTTGTTGAACAGGAAGGCTCGTCCTGTGGCCCCGGTGAAGCGGGTGGAGATGAGCTCGGCGCGGTTGGTCAGGATGGTGTCACAGTTGGCACAGGAGAAGAGGCGGCTCCCACCAATGTGATCCAAGAAGATACGGCCCATGTTGAGCTCCAGCGGTTTAGAGCAACCTTGTGGCAAAGACAGAAGCCCCTGTTAGACTCTATGAAACACACACAGTGCCGGCAGAAACAACCCAACAATATGCTGCTGATAAATAGTTGGATTTTCTATGACACCCAGTTTACCAAGGTCCAGATGTAAAAAAAAAAAATTTAAAAATGGAGAACATGGAAACTATGAACACAACTCATGCTTAAAGACATACATTATCTGTTTACCACTATGTATAAACAGTAGCATGTGTAGCTTTTGACAAAAAATAGTTACCAAAAAAAAAAAAAATCAATTCCAACAAGGTAGCACTGTTTTGATTTCTAAACCAGAGTCCACTGTGTCAAGAGGAGCTCAGTAGAAACACTTGACAGGGGCAGGATGGTACAGTCACAGCAACCCTCTGATTTATTGACAATGAGGCAAAAGACAGAAGTACAATAAAATTTAACCTTGGCTAAAATCACATAAATCAACACCATAAATCGGCTAGCCTACTTTCTGTGGAGCAGATCTCTGCTCACCACAGTTAGGAGCAGGCTAACGCCGACCAAATTTCTTACCTCTTCGACAATGTCGTCGCAGTTCAAAATATTCCTATGAAGATGATTTTCGTGTGTCTTTATTCGCCGGGTTGGTGGGTTTTTCCTGCTGTTGTTGTCTCGGCGGAGAGGAGCAGGCTGACGCAAGACAAGCTAACCACAACTTCCGCTTACCAACTTTCAAAATAAAACCTGGACTGGCGAACAACGTCTTGCAACGTTTTTAGAAAAAGCACCAACGTTTCTAGGTCATAGATAATATGATTTTTTTTCTCGAATGTCCCGCCCCAACAAACAAACAAACAAACAAAAACAAAAACAAACAACAAAAAACTTCTCCTCGTTTTAAATGTGCTGGTATTCTTCAAATTTAATTATTAAGTCGTTTTTATTCCATATACACTAACATGATGCAGGTGTGTTTTTTGTTTCTGTGGTTTCAATCCTATACACCATCCGTGGAGCCAAGAGAGAGAGCGTAATGAGCATATTAATCTCTAAATGTTAGATCTGCATGTTGTGCAAATGTAACCACTTATACTAATAAGCAGGCAGCAAGGTTATTATAGTTAACTAAGACTAAACTAAAAATTACTAAGTGTGAAAAACATTTGAGTTAAGTGAAATAAAAAGAAAAAACTTCGCTGTAGAATAAAACGAAAACTAACTGAAACGATATTGTGTTTTTACAAAACCAACTAAAATAAAATGAAAATACACAGAAACTGTCTTTAGTTTTAGTCTTTCTCCGTTTGGTCACATGTGTGAGCACAACCAGCATGAGGAGGCGTTGGTGCTGATGTTTATTGAGACTGGGACGTTGACATGACTGGGAGTCAACTGCCTACCCTAAGTGTTGGGTTTGTACTCTAATACCTATTCTGAACTTCCTAAATCTTGCCCCTGACAAGCAACCCCCAAAACTAATTGATAAAAACTAAACTAAAACTATTAAACAATAAACACTAAAGTGAAATGGGTAAAATTCTCTGGAAACTAACTGAAACTAAACTGCGTTGAAAACAAAAATTAAAAAACGAAATTTAAAAAAAAAAAAAAAAAACCTAATGAAAAACACGTAACTAGAATAACTCTGACCGGTATGTATACGTCCTGGACCGCTGGGGTGCAGGGCCCCAGTTTGGACCTCTCCAGCTGTTTGAGAGGTGACTCACTGCCATGCAGACCCAGGCGGGCAGCAGGGGGCAGCAGTAGGCGGGACAGCCGTGACGCCTGAAGTGAGCTGAGGACAGGTTGCTGTGGTCCAGGGACAAGTAAGGCCAGTCATTTTTACCTGCTGGCACAGGGGACTGCCACAGTGCTGCGTGTAGGACAGTCTGTTCAGACCAGCCAAGCCTGTTCAGAGATAAACACAGATAGACACACACCGTACACACACCGTGCTCCTGCAGGGGAGGTGTGTTTGTGGGGGGGTTAAGGTATTGCAGTGTGAGCTATCCTTGAGAAGAGATAACAGACTGTAAAAGCAGGAGAGCATGACCTTATATCGGGATTACAATAATCATGATAGACAGTTGACTCATCTGCCTGTGATCTCCTGTGAGCAACAAGGAAGCGCAGATCATGACTTTTTATGACAATTTGACACGCAAATCAAAATTCAGGTTTGAACATCGGCAGCTCTTTGCCCACTTCAGCTGAATAAACCCTTGGTGGTAGTGTGTACTTGTGCACGCATGTGTGAGTGTGTATGCTGGCACGCACAGGACTAATGGATTTTAAAGCGGAGCGAGATGAATACTGGTGAGGGTGATAAAGTCATTATTAGACTGTGTGTGTGTGTGTGTGTGTGTGTGTGTGTTAGAGTTAAGTGAAGAGGCATTAGTCCTGAACTGATGGACAGTAAATGAGGATGTTTTTTGAACTTGCTTTAACCTCCACCCGGCCCTCACATCTCTTATCAGGAATAGATAAATAAGAGATAAATAATCAAAGCTGTAACACTTAAGTATCACTGTTATGTAAGAAAAAGCCAATCATACCCGTCATTTTGCTCATGTCACTTGGTGAAGGGATTAAATAGGGGCATCACTTTTATATGTGGCCAGACTGTGATGGCAGCACAATAAAAAACTAAAAGGATTAAGACCTATTTTTTCAATCAGACCAGACATCCTTGAGTAAAGTTGTAGATAAGCTTTTGAGGTCAACAGAGTTGGCTCTCTAATCTTATATCTGAGCTCTATTTAACATATTTTTTCTCCAATATACAATCACTATACACACTTTTTTCTTGATGGCTTGGACATGCACTGACAAGTTATAGAGCAGCTAAATAAGAGGTTTGCGGTATTACTAAATATACAGCTGATGTAACTATCAGTTGTGCTAGCTAGGTAAGCACCTACATAGAAACCTGGCTTGGATGTGAGAGGAAACAGAGGTGGGTCAAGCAGCCACTGGGCTCAGGAACCCAGAGGGCTCCCAGTGTAGAGCTAATAGTTTTTTTCTACATTAGGACTTCCAATAATGACATTCAAACCCCCCTGAAGTTCTTCCTTTAATAACATTTATCATGCATGAAGGGAAAACCAAAGTATTTTCTTTGTGGCCACCAGTAACCAGATTACTATTTTACTCATTGTGTCGCTATGGATAACAGACACACACACCCACACACACCCACCCACACACACACACACACACACACACACTCAGTGGCCACTTTATTAGGTGCACGTGCACGATCTAATACAATCAAATCCAGCTGTTGTGCCATAAAGTTTACTTTTATATTGCCTGTAATGCTCAGGTTTTCTTTTTGTCACAGTGATGGAGGTGTTCATTCAGTTCTATGTTTGGCACTGAGCTCATAGTTGTGCTGTTGTACTGGACTGCATTTTATTGAGGTGTTTCCACTATTCTGTCCCCCTCATGTATATAAATAGGGAGGACAAAAAAATAGAAACACCTCTAAATATAATGTAGTCCAGTACAAGACCTCTGCAAACTACAACCTCAGTAATAAACATAGAATTAAACTGACACATG